>JAFEMH010006570.1:0-119449 GCA_022495995.1 Adenophora triphylla var. japonica
GTTTTCCACGTCACGATGTGGCGACAGCCGGCCGGAGTACGTCGGGCGTGTCCCGCCATGCATTCGGGTCCAAGCATGCCCGGGAGAAGATAAGCTCCAGTGGGCGTACGACTCTCGTGTACGCGGATTGCCTTCCTTTCGACGGAGGCCGAGACGGATGAGGGGATGATATTCTTCCCTTGGGATCGCTTCGAGGTGGCGTACTCTGAAGGGCGCCGAGATTTGACCGTGCAATGGAGGATTCCCGAGAGGTCCGACTCGCGATGCATATTATTTGGGAGAGAGGGTGACGCGCCGATGGCGTGAACTCGCTGAGGACACCGGTGGAGCCTCCCGCCGATATGATGCACTCCGAGTGACAGATCGGTCCGTGACTGGGATGATTACCGAGCCGGCCAAAGACTTCTCGGATTTCGTGGCGACCGAGCCATATGCGACATTCGTCTTGAGGAGGCCGAGGATGCCTCGGAGTTACGGATAGAGAGGGCTTGGGATCCCGCGGTACCCTCTGGACGGATTTTTCATATATCCAGGATGGGGTCCGATTGAGGGTGGAGATCCCTCGGCTGAGCGGCTTCCACGAGCTTTCCGGCCTCGTCCTGTATGAAGGTATGGCTTCTCCTTTTCTTTTTTTTTTTTTCTTTGTTTCATCATCTGTCATCATTTTTTTTTTTCGACGCTTTTGCTTTTGTGCGGCTGAGGTGGTCGTCGAGAAGCCGACGAAGCGAAGTGATAGGAGCTAAGAGATTCATCGGGAGGATGGTCGCCATGCGGGGCTCCTCGAGCTAGAGCGAGGCGACCACGGCCGGCGCTGTCGGGACGGGAGGCTTCTCCTATTCGCTGAGACTTCTTCGAGACTCCTCTGTCTCCTCTCCTTGATCCCCGCGCGGTGCCGCTTCGGATCACGTCATTCTCGGGGATCCACACGGGCGGGACACGTTTGGCGGCAAGATGGTGGGTCGTCTTTCGTACGTCCAGAGTCCGACGCCTTCACCTTCTGGATACGATTTTTCGCAGATCTCGGCTTGCCCTATCGGAGCGTGCCGGTTGGTCACCGACGAGCCTCTTTCTCGGAGACGAGGACGATTCCCGAGCCCGAGATTTTCAGGGGCTCCCGAGGAGGCGGGCCCGAGTCGCAAGAGGGGCCGGGGCGTACATCGGGCGCTAGGGACTCCGATTGATTACCCCCGATTTTTTTTTTTTAGGCGATTTTCCGAGATTTTGAGATTTATAGTAGGATTGAGATTGTACAGCTTATGCACATTTTTTTCTTTTTTTTTTTTTTTGGGATGTAGTAATTTAGGATTTTATTGATGTTTGTTTGTTTTTTTTTTTTATGCACACTTTTTTTTTTTTTTTTTGGAATGTAATAATTTAGGATTTTATTTTATGAATGCAATGCGGTATGAATGCAAAGTGTTGCATGAGCCTTGTTTTTTTTTTTGGCAAGGGTGTTAGTGTTTGGTATATGGACCGGTTTGGGGAGGTTTTTGCACGTGTTTCGAGCAACCGGACGGAATATTCCTCTTTTGGTGTAGCGGCTTGGGTATCGTTGCAGATTTTTCTCGATGGAAAACAAACATATCCGCGTGGATGGGGTCCTCGCATCCGACATTGTCCTTTAATTTTGCTTCGTATCCGGTCTCACTTTATTTCAAATTCAAATATCCTCTTCAACCTCTAGTCCAAACATCCATTTTCGGGGAGAAAGAGAGAAAAACCATGGAAAACTTTAGAAAAGCTCCATCAAAATTGTCCCAAGAATCTCAAATGTCATTCTTCAACAAGTTCAAGGATTGGTCCCGGGAGATTATGCATGAGAGGAGGTCCTTCTTTGAAGAAAGGTACAAGGTGAAGTGCTTATGGTCTCTCAAGGAATTGATTCCGGATTATGAGCTTTTGAGGGCTTCTTCCTCATTTTGGGACACTAGAAGGCATGTCTTTTGCCTTTCCTTCAACGAGATTGTTCCGACTGTCGAAGAATTTCGGGCCTTGCTTGGTGGTCCGGAGGTGGAAGAGATAGCGGTTTCTTTGCCCGGAGGGGCTTCTTTTGTTGACAGATTGTGCGTCCTCCTTCATCTTTCCCCGGAGGAAGCGCAAGGTATGGTCCGTGGTCCCGATCATTTTGATATTTCCGGCCTTCCCGATAGGTTTAGGGGCCTAGACTTGGTGGATGATGCCTATTGGGATGCCTTTGCACTTTGTATGTTTGGCACCCTGTTCATGGTCTATTCCTTTGGGATTTGCCATCGATCTTTGCTAGATGTCAAGTCGTTCACCGTCGCACCGGCGCAGATGTCGTTCCTTTGATTCGGGGGAGACTTTTCATGCTCTTGATAGGTCAAGCTACCGGAAGACGGTATATGCACGGGGCAGCCCGTTCCTCTTGACCATGTGGCCGATGGAGCGTTTGGGGATTCTTCGGGAAACTCCCGACATGATCAAGCCTTGGACATTTGCCAGAGGGGGTTGTCATGGATTTCGATGATCGTGGCTCATGGGAGCGTTGGATGGCTGGTCTCCGTATTTAAGACATCGATGGTCGCCGCCTTGTTGGCGGGTGGAGACTCGCAGAGTGCTTCAGATGGGTCTCATGTGGTCATGCTTCCGGCTTTCTCGGCCCAGCCTTCTATATTCCGGCTTTAGTTCTCGAGACGGTTTGGCTCCTGGAGCAGGTTCCTTTGGGGGACTTTGATGATATAGCCACCAGGTGGTGGCTCCTGTTTCTATGGATGATCCCTCGCTGTTTCCATTTCTTTCCCGAGCATGGAGGTATGATGCCTTTCCTCCTCGGGTTATTCTCAGCGTCCGAGACCGGTGTTCCCGACCACTTGGTACCCGGATTGGTATGAGAGGCATCCGGGAGAGACTCGTGTGGCTATTTCTGAGACGGCGTGAGGCCATTGTGGGTGCGGAGGACCCGACTGCTTCGAGAGGAGGAGGGCCGAGGCGAGGGCCAACCCTCATGATAGGAGCGGAGACGCCGTGACCGACTATGAGGCTTACGTCAAGAGACAGGAGAGGAGGGCTCCTATGCTACCGCCTAGGCTACGTGAAGATGAGAGATGACGCTAGTGGCTACTAAGGCCCCGGGCAGAGGCCGGTTTGATAGATCCCGTTCCTATACCAGAGCTTGGTAGGAGGAATACCGACATTTTTCCTGGGTTCGTAAGAAGAAGACTCGAAGGGGAAGAAGAGGGGAGAGGCCAAGACGAGTGGCTTGGAGTGACTCGAGGTTTCCGAGTATCCCTTTCTTGTCATGGCGCATACATTAATTTGATTATGTATCTTAGTTTTCTTTTAGCGGGTTGCCGCTTGTAGGAATGAATCGGGCTTAGACTCATCAAAGAGCTTTTAACTTGTAATGAATATTTGAATTGCTTTAGAGTTTTTCGAGACGCTTTCATGGTCTCGATCAATTGTATTGATGTCAAAGTATGACTTTTATTTGTGCTTTAGACCGAACCGTTTCCGCCGCCTACGTTCCCCTCATTTTGAGGAGCTCGTGTCTTCGTAGTTCAACCCCGATTTTTTTTGTTTTTTTTTTTTGTTTTTTTTTTTTTTTTTTTTGTTTTTTTTTTTGTTTTTTTGTTTTTTTTTTTTTTTTTGTTTTTTTTGTTTTTTTTTTTGGTGCAACCCCGTTTTTTACCTAGGCCGCCCTTTTCGGGTTTTTCAACCTAGTCGGGTATTACTCTTTAGCACTCTTTTTTTTTTTTTGTTTTTTTTTTTTACGCGTAGTATCTCGCGCAACTTGTCACCATTCACCGGGTGTACAAAGGGATTCCCGTCGAGGTCCGCAAGTTGCATGGCTCCTCCGGAGAAGATCTTCTCGGACGACATATGGCCCGACCCATACAGGCTCCCATTTGCCGAGGGGCCGATACTGACCTGGGGCTTTTCTTTCAAAACGAGATCCCCTTCTCGGATCTCCCGATGCTTTACTTTCTTGTCGAAGGCTCGCCATTCTTCCTTGGTAGGCTCGGATGTGTTCCATGGCCTTCGCCGGCGTTCATCTAGCAGGCCAATTCATCATGGCGACTGAGCCATTCGACCTCGTTGATCCGGCTTTCCAGCAGATACGCTGAGCGAGGATTTCCACTGATTGGGAGCACGGCTTCCATTCCGTATGTGAGGGCAAACGGTGTTTCCCGCTTGCCGTTCCGACCGATGTTCTCCAGTAGCCCCGCAGTGCCAGTGTAACTTCTCGGGCCAATCTCTCGCCTTGGACAGCCATTTTCCGAATGATATTTTCCGTAGTCTCGTTTGCCGCTTCGACGGCTCCGCTGGGTTTGGGGCCCGTAAGGCGAGATGACTTGTGACGGGTTATTCGGAATTCTCGCGCCAGCTGTCGCATTCCCCTTCGAAGTGGGATCCATTATCTCGAAATGATTTCGTACTGCAACCCGTATCTCGCATATGATGTTCTCTTTGATGAAGAGGGCAACTTTCTTTGAATTGAGGATTTTGTAGGACTTTGCAGAGCATCCTTTCCGATTCCTTCGAAGAAATCACCAATCAAGGCTCTCTTTAGGCTCTTCCGCAGCTCCCAAATTCACACTCGTCAAAATCTCTTCGGCACTTGGGCTCGATTTTCCTCTTTCCTGACAACCCGCTTAAAGATTTTTTTTTTTTTGTTGTTTGATTTTTTCGTTTAATGTGTCTCGTTTTTTTTTTATCTAATGAATTATTATTAAAAAATTTTATTAATTAATTCATCATTAGTTAAAGTGGCAATCGAGGGATACTCGTAAAGGTTCGTCATTTCATTGAAAACGAAAAGGAATACAAAGGCTTGCTACGCACTCGTAGTCTTCAGCGTAAGGCCGTCTGACGACCCTAGAGACTCGATCTTAACAAAGAGAGACTCGGGAGGACTTGTCCTAGATTGACACAAAGGGACGGGGGACCAATCCAAGCTTGGTGATCATTTCCTCCTTCGTCGCGGACGGCCCGAGAGGTTTTCCCAATTTTAGCGGCTTTGCATTGGTGGCCTCATGACTCTGAACCGTGGCCGTTTTTGTTTTCCTTTCTCAATTGCCGCTATCATCTCTTGACCGAGCCGAGATCAATCGTGTCCGGCACTGGACTTCTTCTTCGAACAATTGCCGCATAACTGCACCATCCCAATCATCCGAGGGAAATTCCGTGGCCTTAACTTTTGGCACCGCGCCCGAATTCGGTGTTTCGGATCTTCCCGGGCAAGAGGAATAGTGGTTGTGAGCTTCTCGAACTGTTCCACCTGTGTCGCACGCCTCGAAGGTATACTCACTCTTCATGGTAGTGGTAGCCCTGTGTATCTGGGTAGGTCCAGAACATTCTACGGACCGGGTTAGCCTTGGTTCCTCTAAACTTGTTGAGGCTATCCCGTAGCTTTAGCCATCCCGTCAGTAGGAGTGGGCTCGTGATGTTTCCCGGTTGTGTGGGACCCTTTACAAAGTAGTCACCAAATTAGGACTCAAGGGGAGAGATTTAGGGTTGTCGACCGGGACCTTTCCCGTGGCGCCTTCAAATCTTTTTCCTTTTGCAAGTGTCCACCGAGGAGGCCTCATATCCTGTGCCGTGGCGAGTATTCTCGTCCTTTCACCTCGATGAGTTTGTGAGTTCCTTGTTGGTGCTTCCCTGCATCGAGGCCAGGTAGATAGCTCATTTTTCTCATCATTTTCAAGACCGGTGGGATTTTATCCCGAGTGACCGTCGATCTATGTTGCACACTTGGGCCTTGGGAGGCTCGACCGTGAAGCCCGTTAGCATGAGACCTTCCTCGTCATGTTTGATTTCCGTAATATGTATTCCGCCCGTATCCGTGCCCTCCAAAGTGACTAAATCTCCGTAAATGGTCGTCGATCCCCATTCGAGACGAATTTCACACACCGGTGGAGGCTTGAGGCGACCCCTTGACCTTGTGCAGCCAAGGTCTTCCCATAAGGCATTAAAAGTAATCGGGATGTCAATAACCCGGAATTCCACAGTATCAATTTCTCGTCCAAACCGTAGGTCCAAAGTGGCGACTCCAAGGACTGCCGAGATGTTGAGTCGTAAGCTTTGATCGTGAGGGAGGAAGGCTTCAAGTCTCGTAGTCTTGATATCAAGCAAGCTCATGATCTTTGCCGGGAGAATATTCATTCCGACCCGTTATCAACCAGACCCGAGGGAGGCGTCGTTCATCCAATTGGACCGTGATGAAGCAGAGGCTCGTTATGATCACCCCCAAATTGAGGGAGGTCGAGATCTCGTGAAAGTGATTATGTTCCCGTAGTGGATGTTTCCAATCGGTTGTACCACGTCATCGGGAGTAGCATCAATAGGGACTAGAGTGCGGGCTGCTTTCTTCCAAACTTCGCCCATGGGGATAGGACGAAGTGAGTAGAGACCAGAGGGAAATGTTGGCCTCGTGTTTGCTTCAACCGGTGAGCACGGATCCTCTTTCTCTGGTCCTGGAGTTTCACTGCCTTAGCATAGGGGCGGCGATCTTCTTTCGGTGCTTGATCTCGCGGCCTTCTTATCTCGCCTTGGGATTTCCTTGGAAAATTTGCCCGGATCGGGTCAACAGATTAACTTCCTCCTCGCCGTCTCTGACCGGATTTCTTCAATGCCGCTAAGGTCAATGGGGAGCCTTTTTGGCTATTGGCCACCGGTTCGACTTTGAGGCCCAGCAACGGTGAGGGGCTGAGCCGTGACGGGCTCCTTCCTGGGCGGCCCTTATAACTGCTTCCCAAGTCACAGGCTTTTGAGTCTGGGGTTGTGTTGTTGCCCCTTGGATGGCCCACAGAGCTAGGGCGTCCTCCGATTCACTCTCATGGCCGGCCTTGCTCATAGTTATCATGCAACAAGAGTCGCTATTGTCGGGACTCAGCGGCTTTTCGATTTCATCCCCGGTATAGTGCAGCCATTCTGATTCCCTTCGTAATACTCGTAGTTGGAGATGATTATAGCGTTCGTGTGGGAGGCGCATCCGGTATCATGCCGGTTTCTAGGACTTCTCTCGAAAGCCGACATACATTCGGGAAGGTGACCTCTTCTGGGTAACCCCGACAAGGAGTGTTACTTTGTTCTGGGGTGGATTTGATCTAACCATGGTTATTTTCTCATTTGGGCGGATGGGAGTTAATTTTCCTCTTTCGATCGATCTTCGACTATCGCCCGGATCGGACACCCGAAAACCCTTTCCCCAAAGCATGGTAGGCAGTGTTGAATTCTAAGACATCCACGTGCTCGCATCCATGAAACTTCATGGCCTTCATGTCCTCGGTCTCATATTCGTCTTCCGAAGTTTCTTCGTCGTCGCTTGCCGATAACCAACCATTGTGCTCGGCTCCCATGGGCTCATTTCTCGCATGATTGTTCCGCATTGTTTCCGGATCGGGGCCTCAGCTGACTCTTCACTCGTCATCATCATCATCATCGCCGTCATCGGAATCTTCTTCCCATACTACCGGGATTTCGGCCGAGAGGGAACGCCGATCAAACCCGTTGGGAATATGGGTGTGTGCACCGCAAAATTGTCATGTGTTCCCATTCCCTAAGTGGCAATTGTGACTCGCCTTTCTCCTCCCGTAAATTGCGGGGAAGAGTGAGAGGGGGTGGCACGTATTTGACACACTGTGTAGAATGTAGAAGGGTTCTTCCTCCTCCGATTCTTCGGTTTCACCGCCTTCGGGGTCGTATTTGACTTCTCCAATAGCCGCTTGTGGAAGTGTACTAGCTCCGCATGCTCTTCGGCCTCTTTGCCGATAAGCCCCAAGACAGCGCTCGCCTAAGCTTTCTTGTCTAATTCTTCTCGATTGTTCTAACCATCTTGTGTAAATGGTCCTCTCATGTTTTGACCGAATGACCCCGCCTTCTTCGGTATTGGCCTTCCCTTCATCCGAGAAATAGCGGGCCTCGTATTCTTGCAAGGAGTCTCCGACATGAGACCAAGATGGGTTGATTCGCTCGATATCCTCAAGGCCGAGGGGAATCCGAATTCAGATCCTCGACGAGGTTGGCCACGGGTATTTGGGGACCTTCATCAAGCATCTTCCCGGGCATGCGAAGATTCTCCGCATTCAATCATATTCACCTCGATTATGGTTCCTTGGCAGCGTATTTTTGATCGTGTTAGGCCCTTCGGGGCCTTCCAACTTTCCTTGCTCTATTATCCTGGATTGCCTTTTTCAGAGTAAAGCGCTTGTCGCCGATGTCCGTGAGCTTGATGAAAAGCACAATACTTTGTAGTATCCACGGGAGCATTCGGATTTCTGGGTTGGAAATTCTCCAAAGGCCGCAAAGAAGCCTTCTTTCACCAGTCCCTAAAGATGTCATTCGTAGGCATTCCAAAGTTTTCGAGATTCATGACCCGTGGTCCGGGCTCTACTGGTTTTCCGGGAGCAAAAGGAGTCGTGTTGTTACATTCCCGTCCCGCATAGTGAATCATCTCTTTGCCTTTAGCAGAGCAGGGCAAAGTGTTTGCAGGAGGAGCCCGATATCCGTAGGCGTGTGCAAAGCACTGGCTGTCGATTGTAGGCCTTTTCAAACTTAGCCGCAGAGTTAACCATGGCCCGTAAGTCCGAGTATGGGAAGTGACCGAGGGAGGCTCTCGATGTGGTTTCAAGCATGACCGGAAGATGTCCATTGTTCCTCTTCGGAAGGAGGGATGGCCATTTCACCGAGTTTCGCATTCCACCGCTTGTAAAAGTCCCCAACATTCTCATCAGACGCCGCACCGTTGTTTGTAGGTCAACCCTATTTGTTTCCCATTCCAAGTTGGCCTTATATTTCTCTGTGAAGGCATTGGTAATCTGGTCCCATGTAGCCCTGGCTTCAGGTTTCAAACGGAAGAACCACTTTAAGGCACTGGACTTCAAGGATAGACTGAAATAGTCATACAAATTCCGATTGGTACATCCTTTAACTTTCATCGCCAAGGTATATGTGTCCAAATGGGTTTTCGGGCATGCAGTCCCATCAAAGAGATCCAGATTAGGCATCACGAATTTGTGGGGCAGAGGAACAATGGAGTCCGGTCCGTAGGGCCGGAAGGCGTACTTCTTGCGCCGCTCACGACCGCGCTTTCATTTCCTTGTCGCTCCATGAACCAGCCGATGAGGGTCTTGTGGCGGAACCATGGCATTCAAGCTAGTGGCCGAGCTAGAGAGGAGCTACCACCGGAGGCAGATCGTGGAGGGAACGGCCGATCCGGGACGTAGGTGAAAACCTCGTCCCTGGGCCGAGTTACCCCTGGGAGCATGAGTAGGAGCTCGAGCAAAAGGATAGAACCTTGCGGCTTGCCGTTGATTTTCAACCGGCAAAGTAGGTGGAGGCAGCCCCGATGTAGCCGGATAACTTGGATTTCCAGAGTGGGGCCCGTAAGTAGGCTTCGAGTGCGGGCCGCCGTCCCGGATTATTGAATTGCATGGCCGCTCGCAAGTGGCGAAGGTGTGTAACCCGGGGTACTGCGGTCCCGGTGATTCGGATGACACCGGATGGAGGCTTGCAACCCATAGAAGTCTCGAGCGAGGAATGGATTTGTGTGAGGAGCAAACAACTAGTACTCATTACGAGGAGGGCTCCCGATCGTGGCCCGTAACCAAGTTGTGGCGGCATTCCGAACCGTGGCCGTTGCCGTGAAGGTCCTGGATTGATCGGTTCCGAACCGAGGCGGGATCCCGATTAGCCGTGGCATTCCGAGATAGCCCCAACCATGAGAAGACATTCCGTACCGATTTTGCCCCCACCGATTCAGTGCCGGCTTCTGGGCCGCATGGATCCGGTGGTCTCGTGGTCGGGAGCCGGGTCGTCCCGAAAATCGAGGAGCATGGGTTCTCGTAGTGGCACCATAGGAGGTGGGCGGCGGCATCCCGGTGTAGTCGTGGCGACCGAGAGTGGGGTTGGCATCCTCGTCTTCTTCCACGGTGAAGGTGCCATCCTGGATTGAGGCCGGCGGCCGCACCGTGACTCTTAATAGCCTCCATAAGGCCGTTTAGCCGTGCTTCCTGCCTTAACCTCATCTCGTTCGCTAACCGATTCCACCGTTGCTCGTCCGAGGGGTCCCGGGAGGCGGAGTGACGTTATCCCCATCATTACCGGCCGATGCGTACATTCTCAAACCCGAGTCGGAACAAACGGCGAAGCCGATGACGCGCTTGACTCTTCCCAACCGATCAAACGGTGACCCGGTGCCCGAAACCAAGCTTTGTGCGGAGTCACGGGGAAAGACACGCGGGTTCAGATGGTGGGATTTGAAGGAGGGTAGGTGTTTGGGCTTTTGGCTCATGCAACATGTGATTATTTGTTCACGTTTACTTAAAACATACTTTATTAACCTAATCGATTGGAAAAGATTGCTCTTCTTTTTCGCAAACTACTCTGGATCCTGGATCAGTGGGCCCCGTCACTACGTCTATAAGCCCCTCGTATTCCACCCGTATTTCGACCTCCCAGGCGGACAGCCCCGGGCGAGGGTCCTATAGGGCAAGCGGGTCCCACCGACCGAAAGAAAAACGATCCTAAAAGTCTGGCGGGTAATTGAGTCTTAACGAGCATTCGATGTAAATTACGGACAAAGCTGACGTCAAAAGTCAAGATCATGTCCGAGGGCTCGACGAAAAGTCGGCATGATTTGGACTGATAAATGTCCACGACCGATCTTGACTTGTCGTCGCTAAGCCGTAATTAGGCATGGAATATTCATTAATCCTTGATGACTCGGTCAATGCCGGGAGTCGTTGTATAATTTGTGCCGCCGTAGCCGAAGTCAAGGCGCCGGTCAATATCTTGGTCAAAGTCTCGCGGCGGAAAACCGGCGTAACTTCGACCGATTAGGGACCCCGAAAGATATTGAGTCGGTATGCCGACAAAGGCTTGAAAGGAAAGGTCTATACACGTACAGGCATGACATGCACTGCACTAAAAATCAACCGGGTCTCTGACAAAGTGTGTCACGGACAAGTGCATGGTCGACACGAGGCTCCATGGGATGTTTGGGTAGTCCCGTGCTCATCCGAGAGGCGTAATAAGACCAAACGGACCGCGACAAGGATTTCCCCGGTTAGGGACGTAGTGTGCAGTGTACGGTCACGTGCGCGTAGTGTGCAAGCAGTCTATATTCTTTTTCTGAGTAAAATAGGAATTTTTCATGTGTCTTAAAAATATGATGCATGATTTTTTTTTTGAAAATTTTCTTTTTTTTTTTTGAAAATCCTTTTTTTTTTGAATTTTTTTTCTGAAAGTTAATGAACACATAAGCACGAAAATTCCGACAGTTAGGGACATTATTCCGACAGTCAAAATTTTGACTTTCTCCGAGGCGGCCAAAACAACACGAAAACTGTGCAAAAATCAACACACACACAAAAATGATTTTCAAAGCCGGGACGGAAGCTTGACCCTCAAAAGCACTTTTTTTTTTGGAAAACGGTGATACCGGTACGTGGGATTGTTAGACCACAATTTATCCCCGACTCGTGTTAGGAGGCGATAACGGGAAGTTTAATGATTTCCACCAATATACCAAATACCATTTTTTTTAAAAAAAAGCTTAGTCCCCAGCGGAGTCGCCACTGTGATGATGTGTCGCCATTTTTCGCGGGAAAGAAATTCGATTTTTTCGTAGTTTCTTTAAAAAAAACCAAATAAGACCCGGGAAAAAAGAACGGAGTCGCCACACCATTTTTGTTTTAAGGGCCAAAACTTTGAAAAAAGCCCGAGATCAGAAATTTGGGTTCGGAGGTCATGTTACACGCCGGGAAGGACGTTAGTGTGCACCCGGAATGCCTCGTAAAACGAGTCTTCGAAGCTGAAAATCATTTGTGTGTGTGTATGTGTATGTTTTGGCCAAAATAATTTGAAACTTAGAAAAGTAAAAATTGGGATATCTTTTCAAGACTTTAAACTGATCCCATGAATTTTTGGAAGATTTTTGGATTGAGATTTGGTACTCAAAAGACCTTTTGAAGTTGAGAGCCATTTCTGCCAGAATGAAAAAGGCAGTGGACCTTTGATTTTGAAATGGATTCAAGGGTCTTAAAACTTCATAATATGGATAAACTCAGAGAATGAAAGTTGTTCTAGACACCTTAAATAAGATTTTTGTGAAGGAATTTTCCATTTTGGAGAAGATTTGAGGGGTCAAAACCTTCTGGAAACCTCAGATATGAGATCTGGATTTCCAGAAGCTGATGAACTAGTCTCTGAAATAAAATTTGAAAAGAGGAGTTTTACTCACCCAAAAAATAAAGTAAAAATATGTATGGAAAGATCTGGATGTTGTCTACAAAAAGTGTTTTGTAGTCAACACCAAATTCCACATTTATCTATGTCCAAAAAATTAGACCATGGACTGAGGTCTGAGAAAATTGCTACTGGACAGCAACTTCTCAAGAAAGAAAATATGATTTTAAGGGGGGTTTTGCATCCATGCTTGTCCCCATTTCCCTAGGTTTTGGTTAGTGATCACTTGAAATTTTAGTGGTGAATCAACTATACCAAACCATCCTTGGGGTACATTAGGACTAAGCATTTCATTTGCTTGGGAAGGGGATTTTTATCCTTTGAAAATGAGATTTGATGCTTGAAAATGGTTTTTAGGGTTTTGAAAATGAGTTTTCTTTGCAAGAAAGTAAGAGAACTTGAAAATAATTTTGATCTTTGTAGAAGATCATCCATGGAGATGGTCTTCCATGGTGATCTTCTTAGATCTAAAGCAAGAAGATGAAAGAACTACATTTTGTAGTTTGCAAATGCATGCATGGTTGGAGTTTAGGGTAAGGAGAAGGAGGGTTTACCAATCTTCCTTGTGTTCTTGAGTTTTTGGCTTGAGTATATGAGTGTTTAAGGCTTGAATATGAGAGTGAGTGGATGAGTGTGAGTTGGGAAAGATTGGAGAGAAAATGGTGACAATTCTTGAAGAATTCTCACTGTTTTCTCTCTATATTTCGCCAGAGGTTCGGTGCAATTGGTGTTGTGGCTCCTTATTTTTGTGACTGGAGGGCTCAATTTATAGCCCTCCTGAAATGACAAACTCATCCGCGCGGACAAGTCCCTTCGCGTGCACTGTTCATTAAATGCAGCTTCAGGCTTTGGACAAGAGGAATATTTCTTTTGAAAATTCAAATTAACAGCCAGTTTATTGTTTCCAGCCATTTCTATTTGTGGTTTTATTCCTTTTGTTTTTACTTTTTGAGATTCTTTTTGAGGTTTAACCTTAAATAACAATGCCCATTTTACCCTCACTTTGTTAGAAAAGTTAGGATTGTTAGGAATTGTTAGAAATGTTATAACTTTCGTTAATTTTCTAACGAAAATTCTAACAAGCACAAATTGGAGCACTTACAATTATGTAAAGTGTTTGTGTTTGTGAGATGAATGGTGCCCTTTGTTATGGGTAAAAATCAGGATTGATGCATCTTGAGTTTTTATCAGCATGTCGACATCTTCACACTCGAGGGCAAGGTAAAAATTATTTATTTAAATCAATTATTTATTTCTGTTATATTTAATCACATGGATAAAAAAGCACGTGGGAGAAGACATGTCCAACAGACTCCTTTCAACGGCTTGGAAGACTAAGTCAAGATGAAGATGACTTACCGAGATTACAGGGGAGTTGGTTAGGATTGGATTTTTTCTCTGTTTTCTTTTCTATTATTTAAGCTCATGGCTGGAAAAACACAACAACAACACACGGACACACGCATTACACACACACGAATCACAAATACTTTGTAATTCCGCCATAGCTTTCTACCTTGTAATTCTATCATAATATAATTGTTTGGGAAGGTAGGTGCTCATAATCACCTCCCGAGGTTTTGTGCCGGCGAGATAATTATCTCAAGGGTTTTCCTCGTTACATGATCGAGCCATCCTAGATTACATTATTGCACCAATTATACTCCATTGCACCCTCCTTAGCTTCATTTCAATTTCTATCATTGTTGACTGTTTTTAGCCAAACCAGTTTGGCGCCCACCGAGGGGCCCTTGTTTTTTTAATTGGTTCAAAATTCTTACGTTTCTACCATGTCGACCCAACCTTTGACTTCCACCGTCACCAAAACCCTTCCTAGCAGTGTGAATCCTCAAACCAGTAACCGGTCAACAACCGGAGGCCAAGAAACATTGCCTCCTCCTCCTGTGAATTCCGGCAAAAAGCAGATGTCGCCATCTCCTGATCTTGAGATAAAGAGCATGCTGATGCAGATGAAGAATCAGCTTGATCGTCAACAGAATAGCACCTCCTTGATAGCCGAAAGCTTGATCAAGGTGCAGAAAGATCAGGAATTACTCTCTAAAAGAATGGATGCTGTCTCTCCTTACCGTCCTAGAGTTCTCGATTTCAACATTGGGGACAGCTCTCAAACTTTCAACGAATTCCTTCCAATGGCTTCATCTGTCAGGATGTCGACATCTTCTCCTCCCATTACGACCTCTGTGGCGATGTCAACACCCTTAGCCAGCAGTGCCTATAGGATGACTTTTCCAGAAGGTCCTATCTTCACTAATAGCACCATTCTGATATTCTCTACAGATAATGTTAATCCTTTCATTAATTTCAATACTAGTTCTGCTTTAGATAATACTGCTCGTACCACTAACCCTTTTGCAGGAACCTACATTGAAAATCAGCTTCAGAAATTGAGAGATATGATCATGAATGTGCCTGGTGTCACCCCGCCTATCCAACAAGTCTCCCCAACATGTTACAATCAATCTCGCTTTACTCCATTAATTGCACATGTTGACATCCCGAAAGGATTCAGTGTTCCTGCCATGAAGTTATATGATGGAAGTTCTGATCCTGAGGAGTATGTCGCTCACTACCAAGAGAAAATGGAGATCGTTCGCATCCCGCTCCAGTTTCGTGAAGCTTGTTTGTGTCGAGGATTCGGTTCGATGTTGGTAGGCCCGGCATTGAAGTGGCTGATCCGTCAACCTCCTGGTTCTATTGGCTCATTCGCTCAGCTTGTCAACCTCTTCAACAATCAATTTTCTTGCAGTCGGCAATTTGAAAAGCTCACCAGCGATCTTTATCGTATCACTCAGCAACCCAATAAAGCATTAATAAAGAAGTCTTGGAGATCACCAACCTAGACATGGAAACGGCTGCAGAAGCCTTCAAAATGGGTCTGAAGAAGGATTCCCCTTACTATGAGGATCTGGTGATGAACCCGTGCAAGAAGATGGAAGATATCCGAAATCGGGCCCTATGATTTATCAGGCTGGAAGAGGACAAGATGCAGCAATCTAAGAATCCTGACAAAGCTTCAACATATGACCATCCTGACAGGAAGATAGAATCATCTCACCAAAGACTTAACAGATCTAGACCATACCACAGAAATGACCATAACAAAGTCAATTATGTGGAAGATGATGGGGATGATGATATTGAATCTCCTAAAATTTCTGATTATTGTTTTTCTGTTGATGTTTCAGGTATTCTGTGTGCAATGAGCAATCTTGGAGATAAAGCAAGGTAGCCTCGAAAGACTGACAAGTCATCCGGTTGCAAGTACAAATCCAAATGGTGTGCCTATCATGAAGATTTTAGACATCTTACCGAATATTGCATCGCCTTGAGGAGAGAGATTAGTTACCTATTGTCTAAGGGACATCTTAAAGAGCTCCTTGGGAACCGCAAGACCAAGACGGAAAACAAGGAACCTGTTGCAACCAGACCACCTTCTCCCCCCACCGGTAACAAAGGTAATCAATGTTATTAGTGGTGGTTCTGATATTTGTGGTACTTCTTATTCTGCAGCTAAGAGATTCGCCAAGCAAGCTAAGGATGAGAAACCCGAGAGAACCTCCAAGATGTCGCAGCTCACATCTCAAGATGTCATCTCCTTTAAAGAAAGTGACAGGGACAATGTTATGGACCCACACCATGACGCCTTAGTCGTTGCACTTCAAATAGCCAACTGCAAGGTCAGGCGTATCCTAATAGATGGGGCAGCTCTGTGAATCTCATCATGCTGGATGCTCTGAAGGAAATGAAGATCCCTGAAGACAGCATTGTAAAAAGGACCTCGGTGCTCGTGGGTTTCAGTGGAGAAACCAAAAGTACAGTGGGTGAGATTACACTTCCAGTCTACGTCGAGGGTATCAATTCCATGGAGAAATTCTGTGTAATTGATAGTGCAACTTGTTACAATGTAATCTTGGGAAGACCGTGGATCCATGGGATGAAGGCTGTACCATCTACCTATCACCAATGTGTCAAGATGCCAACACCTTGGGGAGTTGTCAAGGTTTACAGTGATCAACAGTCAGCTAAAGAATGTTATATGACATCCATGAAGGCATCAACAACCCCTAAGATGGCATAGCAATTACAGAGAAAGGCCGAGGAAGTTCTGGAGGCGAAGGAGCATGATTTGAAAGAAATACTTTTAGATCCCTCAAACCCAGATCTCAAGGTGCTGGTTGGCCAAGATGTTCCAGCAGAAATAGAAGAAGACCTTATTAATCTTTTGAAAAGCAGGATTAGAAGCTTCGCATGGAAACATGAAGATATGACAGGCATCAGTAAAGATGTGATCACCCACAAACTCAACATCGATCCATCTTTCAGACCGATCCACCAAAAGAGAAGAAAGTTCGCACAGGAAAGGAATATTATCATTCAAGAAGAAGTGGATAGTGTTGTGGGCATTTTTTGACATGACGACATCTTCAGTTGATCCTGCATAACGAGATGTCATTACACTGTAAGTATCGTTTTAAATATTTACTTGTCCAATATTTCCTAATATTATTATTCTTATTTTTCAGTAATTAAGAGAGGAATGCGGAAACAACCTTCAAGCACGTTCAACAGACCTTCAAACGGCTAGGGCGACTTGGTCTCACGGAGGTTGAAAAGATAAACCACAATGCCGAGATTGTAGGAACCATATTTGACTCTTTCTTAGTTACTTGTATTTAAGGGGAAATGGAGACGGAAAATGACACAGGCTCATACGCACACACTTTTTACACACAAACTCTTGTAATCCTCTCCATTATCTTCCAAAGTTGTAATTGTGATCATTATAGTGGAACCTTTAAGGTTGGAGACCTAACTCCCGGGGTTTTTTCCAAAGAGGTTATCACCTCCAAGGTTTTCCTCGTTAACAAATCGCGTTGTCATTGTCTCGTTTTTCATTTTCTTGTTCCATATAATCGAATTCCATAGTTCCCTCCTTATTATTCAATCCACACACTAAACATAGTTAAGATTCTACTCTATTGTTTTTTCTACCAAAACAATTTGGCGCCCACCGAGGGGCCTCGTGGTTTATCGGTTATTTGAAACATTTCCTAATCGAATTCACTATGTTCCGCACCCACCAATGTGTCCACCGCCGGCAAAGGTCCCACCGTTGTTCCCACATCGGTGAGGTAGAACCGGCTTATTACCACCGCCTCCTCGCACCGGATCTCGCCAACTCAACCTACGAAGACTCCACAAAAGGGGGCGACCTCTTCCAATGCAGATGCCGACATCCGGAGTATCCTAACCAGGTTGAATCAAAGGTTGGACCAAAGAAGATAACAATTCGAAGGTGTTGACCAATTCCATGATTAAGATGCGTAAAGACCAACAACTCATAGCATCTCGGCTTGAAAACATATCACCACCGCGCGCAAGGGTTCTCAACTTTGACAACTCCGAGGATCTACATTTCGAATGAATTCATTCCAATGGGCAATCCTCCTCCGCCGACATCTTTCATGATGTCAACATCTTTGACCGGGGACACCCCTTTGACACCATCTTCTGCAGGATTCACTCCATTCATCCCATTTATAGACGGCACTCTGTCACGACTACTACGGACAACTCTGGTTTGCTTAATAATCTTTTCAATAATAATAATTTCAATCGTATTCCTATGGCCGACCCTTTTGCAGAAACCCACTAGCCAAACAGATGCAGATCTCGTAGAATTAGTAATGAACGTACGTGTGAATCCTCCAATTCAACCAAGCAACGCAAAACTGCTACAATCCGCCCTCGGTTTGTCCCAAAGAATTGCAAATGTCGACATACCGAAGCGCTTGATGTACCATCTATGAAGTTGTACGACGGCACCACGGACCTGCAGGAGCACGTGGCACACTATCAAGAAAAGATGGACATAATCCATATTCCACTTCAATTCCGGAAGCTTGCTTATGCAGGGGATTTGGATCCACCTTATCCGGACCAGCTCTCAAATGGTTGATTAGGCAACCCCTAGGTTCAATTGGTTCATACGCCCAGCTCATCAACATGTTCTATAACCAATTCTCATGCGATCGACAATTTGAAAGGTTGACAAGTGACCTTTACAATGTAACTCAGCAGCCTAATGAAACCCTAAAGGATTACGTCCACCGGTTCAATAAAGAGGTGCCGGAAATTCCCAATCTTGACATGTCGGCTTGACCTACGTAAGCATTCAAAATGGGGTTGAAGAAAGATTCGCAGATTACCAAGATTTGGTAATGACTCCTTGTAAGCGGCCGGAGGAAGTCGGTGAGCGGGGCATTGAGATTCATAAGATTGGAGGAAGATGAGCTGCGAAGATCAAAGTCATCATCCAAGACGTCGACATATGACCATCCCGATAGAAAGACCGAATCTTCCCATCGCAGTAAACAACCGTCCCAATCCTTATCCGAGAATTGACACTAGCAAAATTAATTCAATAGACGGTGAGGATGAAGATAATGATAATGTGCCTAACATTTCGATTATTGTTTTTCCGTTGATATTTCAGGTGTACTTTGCGCAATGGGCAACCTGGGAGACAAAGCCGATGGCCAAAGAAAACGGACAAAACCACAGGATGGCGTGACAAATCAAAATGGTGTGCTTACCATGAAGACTTTGGGCATGTTATCAAGACCGCATCGCATTAAGAAAGGAGATCGATTACTTGCTCTCGAAAGGACATCTTAAGGAGCCGTTGGGATCCGTAAAGAAGAAAGCCGAAAGTACGTAAGCTCCTCATGAAGCCGAAAGACCGGTTTCTCCCCAAAGATCAACAAAGGTGATCAACTTCATTAGTGGAGGCTCGTAAATATGTGGAACATCCTATTCTCGCCGCAAAACAACATGCTAAGGAGTCAAAAGATGAAAAGCCGTAGAGACACCCAGGATGTCAATACCTTGCCCGCACTCCAATTGTCTTTGATGAAAGTGATCGTGATAACTTGCCGGAACCCCATCATGACGGTCCGGTCATTTCCTTGCAGATCGCCAACCGTACCATACGACGTATTCTCGGTAGATGGAGGCAGCTCCGTCAATCTTATTATGTTGGGTACCCTTAAAGAAATGAACATCCCGGAATCGGAGATTGTCAAAAATCTTCAGTCTTTGGTAGGCTTCAGTGGCGAAGTCAAAGAAACAGTGGGGAGATAAAGCTTCCAATATACTCAAAGGGCCTCAACACCGTGGAACGGTTTGTGTAATTGATTGCGCAACATCTTACAATGTAATTCTTGGAAGACCGTGGATTCATGGAATGAAGGCCGTACCCTCCACTTACCATCAATGTGTGAAGTTTCCAACACCTTGGGGTGTCGCTAAGATTTACAGCTGATCAACAGTGGCCAAGGAATGTTACAAAACTTCAATGAAGGCGTCTACATCTCCAAAACAAGCATAGCAATTACCGAAGAAAGTACGTGAAGTCCTGGAAGCTAGGGAGGATGATGTGAAAGAAGTATTGTTAGATCCTTCCAACCCGGACATCAAAGTACTTATTGGCACTGACATATCGTCGGATATGGAGGAGAAGCTTGTGAACCTATTAAGAAGCGAGAATAAAAAGCTTCGCTTGGAAACATGATGACATGACCGGCATTAGCAAAGATGTCATCACTCACAAACTTAACATAGATCCCAAATTTCAAACCGGTGCACCGAAACGTAGAAAGTTTGCGTAAACCGTAAATCAGATCATCAAGGAGGAGGTAGAGCGCTTACTCAAAGCCAACATGATACGAGAGGTCGATTATCCAAGATGGTTGGCAAATGTGGTTGTGGTAGAGAAGAGAAGCGGGAAATGGCGAGTTTGCGTCGACTTCACCGACTTAAATAAGGCCTCGCCCAAAAGATCCTTTCCCTCTGCCGCAGATAGATTCATTAGTTGATGCCACCTCAGGTCACGAACTCCTCACATTCATGGACGCGTCCTCGGGATTCCAACAAATTCGGTATGGAACCATCTCGACCAAGAAGACACCGCCTTCATAACCCCTCGTGTATTTATTGTTATATTGCCATGCCTTTTGGACTAAAAATGCGGTGCAACGTATCAAAGGCTCGTCAACAAGATGTTTAAGGATCGGATTGGGGACACAATGGAGGTATACATCGACGACATGGTTGTTAAGTCTAAGAAGGCCGAGGACCACATCAGCAATCTCTCTCAAGCCTTTGACATCTTGGATTGTTTCAATATGAAACTTAATCCAGCCTAAATGCAACTTCGAATGAAAGCCGGCAAGTTTTTGGGCTATATGGTCACTAAAAGAGGCATTGAAGCCGCCCGTAACAAATACGCGCCATTCTCAACCCGTCATCACCTCAATCTATCAAGGACGTCCAAAGACTAACAGGGAAAATTGCCGCACTCACTAGATTCATTTCAAAATCCTCGCATCGATGCAAACCTTTCTACGACATCTTAAGAAAGAACAAAAGTTTCAATGGGAGGATCAACATGAAAAAGCTTTTCAGAACTCAAAACTTACTTGTCGACACCTCCCTTATTGGCCAAACCTCGTATAGAAGAACATCTTTACATCTACCTAGCAGCATCCGAAGGCGCCTGTAAGTGCAGTCTTGATAACGTAACGAGATGGCAATCAAAGAACCCATCTACTATATAAGTAAGACACTCTTAGATGCCGAGACCAGTATTCTCATTTACAAAAATTAATTTTAGCTTTGATAACCGCTTCGTTAAATTAAGGCACTATTTTGAAACACATACTATTATTGTACGCACTAACTATCCTATTAAGAATGTCATGAGAAAACCAGAGATGTCAGTCGAATGGCGAAATGGTCTGTACGCTTAAGCACATACGACATCAAGTACGAGCCTAGAACCGCAATAAAATCTCAAGCCCTGGCGATTTTGTGGCCGATTTCAAATTCAACCCTACAACAAGAGGTGGAATTGGAAGTACAAAGCAACTTCAAGATGATGACATTCTAAAAATTTGGACTCTCTACACGGACGGTGCTTCCAACATGAGAGGTACAGGTCTTGGAGTTGTACTAAAATCGCCACAAGGGGACATAATACCACAATCTATCGGGCCATAGCCTTCAAGGCTACCAACAATGAAGCAGAGTACGAGGCACTTATCGCAGTTTAACAGCTGCCCAAGACTTAGATGTCAAGCATATCCGGGTGTTCATGGATTCATTACTAATTGTTAATCAATACAATGGGTCCTACGTCGCGAAAAATGCTAAAATGACGACATATTTGGAAATTGTAAAAATTATTTCGGCCAAATTCAAAACATTTTCCTTGGAACAAATCCCGCGAGAAGAAAATTCTCAAGCCGATGCTTTGGCAAATTTGGGTTCGGCCTTCAAAAGCTTCTCACAAACCAATATCCCAATCGTGCATGTTGACATCCCAAAGAATTGACAATCTCGAGATGTTCGTCCTAGATGTTGACATACCTTCCTCTCCCGCATCAACCTCGGGATGCCCCTATTATCAAGTATCTCTTAGATGATACGATCCCAGTTCAAGAGAAGAATGCGAGAGCCTTCAGGTAAGAGTATCTAAATATGTACTTATTGATAATCTCTTGTTTAGAAAATCTGCCGCAGTCACTACTTAAGGTGTCTAGAAGCGCATAGAGCCCATCAGGTTCTCAAGGAGCCGCATGAAGGAGATTGTGGAAATCATACCGGGGCAGAAGTTTACATACTAAAGCTCTAAGGTTGGGCTATTTCTCGGCCCACAATGAGAAAAGACGCCATTGACTACGCGAAGAAATGCGATTCCTGTCGCCGACATGGGGACATCCCGCACCGGCCACCGAATTGCTACATCCTATCCCGTCACCTTGGCCGTTTATGGTTTGGGAATGGACATCGTAGGAAAACTTCCCAGAGCACCGGGGACGAGTATTTCTTTTGGCCATGACAGCACTACTTTTCTAAGTGGGTAGAGGCCGAGGCATATGTGCAAGTTCGTGATAAAGAAGTAATATCTTTTATCAAAAGGAACATATTTAGCCGATTTGGAATTCCATCGTAAATAATTTGTGACAACGGCTCTCGCTCATCAAGAAGAGGACCCAAGATTTCTTGACGGCTTGGGGTGTTAAGATGGTAACGTCTTCGCTGTTCACCCTCAAGCCAATGGACAGCAAAGTCTAGCAACAAAATAATAATCAAGAACTTAAAAAGAGACTAAACCGTAAAAGGACGTTGGGCGTAAGAATTACCAATGGTCCTACGGGCGACAGGGGACGACATCTAAGAATGCTACCGGTCAAACCCCCTATTCACTTGTATTTGGAACCGAATCTGTTATTCCGGCGAGAAGTCCTTGTACCTACGGCAAGATACCTGCCGACATCTCGAGAATAATAAAGACATCTTGATACATTCCCCGGATACGTGGACGAGCTAAGTGGATATGGCCAAAGTTCGCATGGCAACAGACGCCAAGGGTAGCCCGATCTTACAATAAAAACGTAAGGGTTAGAAGGTTTCAAGTAGGAGACTTAGTCCTACGAAAGGCATTCCAAAATACCAAGGAGCCCAATGCGAGCAAGCTCGCCCCAAAATGGGAGGGACCCTACTTAATAGATGCACAAGCCGGAAAAGGAGCATATCGCCTTGCAACCTTGGATGGCCAAATGATACCGCGAAGTTGGAACGCCATTCATCTCAAAAGGTATTACATTTAAGTATGATTTCCCATGAACTCATCTTTCCAGTATGAATCGTCTTTCAACTCTTTACAACCTTTCTTTTCTCCTATGCATCTCTTTTATTATTTACAAGTTAAGATGTCGCTAATACACTTTGTGAAGAGACGTCAACTTTAGTTGGCGTCCGTTTTTAACGTGTTTCTATCTTATGAGGTATTGACACATTTACATGGGGACATATCGAATGCACACAAAGAACAACGATTTCTCCTCCGTTAGAGACTGGCCATCTCTTCTCAAGTAAAGGTACACAATCCCTTCTAAGGTTTAAAGAGTTAATTACCTCTTTCTAAAGAAGTTAGGTTACCACACCTTCGCCTGGAGCGCAAGTTATCTCACTAATTGAGGTGTGGGGTGGGCCTATATGGGTAAACTCATATAGCTTACCCATTCCCACTCAGTTAGATGATTGATCTTAAGTATTATTCTTATGGTTATGGCATATTCGTGTCATCTAAGTATCTACGGTTTATGGCATATACGTGTCATCTAAGTATCTACGGTTTATGACATCTACATGTCATCCTAAATACCTATTATTCTGACATACTATCATGTCACCATATGTGAAAAACATACGAAAAATTATCCAAAAAAGAAACAAGCCTTGACGTGCTTGAAAACCATTAAACCATAACTAAACTAAACTAAACCATAATGTATCCAAACCACCAAAGTAAAAGTGCGAAAGTGTTGAACCAACCCAACACTTAAAAAAGATTGTCTTTGGCCCTTAAGGACCTATTACAAACCAAACCAAAATAAAAATTGTCTTAAGGGACTCCGCCCCAAGTAATCATCAACAAAATACCCAAGAACCAAATTGTTTTTACCTTCTTTTTTGTTTAGGTGGCTTCGCCGTTGGTGTTGTACCGGTGTCACTTCTCCAACTGGTGCATCCTGGACAATTGTTTCATATGGACTTGATGACACCTCGCCCTCGTCCCCCACCTCACCGTTAACTTGGATAGATAGGCACATTCCCTGTGAATATCCCGGGCACCACCTTTCCTTCTTGGTATTCCTTCATCATTTTCACCTTGCATTGAGAAACAGTCTTCACCGCAGCCTAGTTTACAAGAATTCCTCACCTCTCGCTATCTCCCCGTTGTGATCATCTTCACTTTTCGCCAAATTATTCAACAAGTCCTTAGCTATCTCGCTCTTGTTCTCCCAAACGATTTGCTTAGTTGCTCTATTATCTTCTCACATTCCTTCACTTTATTATCGATACCAACTTCTCCTTCTTGACCAAAGCAATATCCGCTTTGGATTTCTTCTTCACCAATTCAACTTCTTTTGCCAACTCCTCCACGTATCCTACGATCTGAAAAATAACATCCCGATATTACTAAAAGTTATCACAACCTTTGAAACTATTAAATATTCAATTAATGATGTCTCACCCCGGATGCCAGGCTCATAAATCTCTTCTTGAACTCCCCCAGCTGCAGTCCATCAAAAGAGTCTCCAACCTCGATCACTTCCTCTTGACGCCTTTTCTTTTCCTCACCCTAGAACCAATCCCAGCGCTTTCATCAAGAATAGGACTCTTCTTAGGAGCGGGTGGAGGTTTCTTTTCGAGTCTTGACAATGGGTTCGAAAGCAAGGCCTCGATATCCTCCGGATCAAAGTCGAGACCACGAAGCTATCGGTTTGGAGACCGCATGGACATAGAGATATTGTCAATAACAAATAACACATCAAATTAATGACAGTTATCAAAGATAACAGGATGCCAAGCTTACCAAGAGACATTATTGCGAAGTTGAAGCCTTTATATCCTGCAGGACAGTCGACGAAACTTCCAAAGCAAACCTTTGGGAGATCTCTTATCGAGAGGGAGATTGAAAAACTCTTCGATTTTTGCTAAAGTATCTTTTGCAGGCGGAAATAACTCTCCCCAATCAATATCTACATGAAAGCAAAAACAATTACAATTCAGTTTGTCTCAAGAACGAGAAATCACAAGAGTAAGAATTTAAGTACCTCCTGGTTCCATTGCTTCGACATCTCATCCTTCTCACCGATTGAAGTCCTATCAACAAAGAAAAACCTATTCTTCCATCCCCTATCACTGGAGGATGTCTTTTGCTCATCAAAGGATTTCTACCGACTTCTTTCTAAATAGGTACCGTTTGGAACCAAAAAGTTGAAGATCATAGGAATGGGCAATTTGGGGAGCCCTAAGTCTAGTCCGTTTTCTCGGTTTACTTTAAGAACAAAAGCAAATACTCGCCAAGCCATTGGCATAAGTTGAGCATAAGCCGGTTGAGTTTTTAGAAAGAACTCATTAACCAACCGTGGGAAAGGGTAGCTAAACCCTAGCAAGAAGGGATATTCGAAGAAGCGGATCCATTTGGGAGAAACATGGTCGACCTAAGTTTTATGGAAAAAGGATGAAAAATTACACCACTTGGGAAACAACATTGTTGTTTTATGGTCTCTATTTGAGAATCATTAAACAAACAAGTTTCTTCAGCAGGTTTAGTGAGAAGATTTGCGCAAACAAAGTCGTCGAGATTAATCTCTACGGGACCTTGTGGGGATGATGCTTTCTTGGGTTTGGAAGCAGACATCCTGGTTTTACCCATGGTTGACAAAGCAAAAAGAGAAGAATAAACAAAGGAAGAAGGTCAGAGATAGAGAGATTTTACCTTGAAAGCGAACGGCGCCGTGGGCCAAAGGAGGTGAAAAGAAGATTTGAGAAGATAAGTTTTCTCAAGCGGTTAATAAAAAGGAAAAGAGAATCCCTTTTCAAATTTAACTCTCTCCCCAACCGTTCATTTCATCGCCACGTCTCCCAAGAACGTCCCATCAGGCAGAGTAGCAGTTGGGTCATTAATTCAAAAGGAAAAACATTTTGCCTCTTCAGTTGCCTACATAGTCAAATGTTTTTGGGGACAAATTGTTGTGGGCATTTTTTGACATGACGACATCTTCAGTTGATCCTTCATAACGAGATGTCATTACACTGTAAGTATCGTTTTAAATATTTACTTGTCCAATATTTCCTAATATTATTATTCTTATTTTTCAGTAATTAAGAGAGGAATGCGGAAACAACCTTCAAGCACGTTCAACAGACCTTCAAACGGCTAGGGCGACTTGGTCTCACGGAGGTTGAAAAGATAAACCACAATGCCGAGATTGTAGGAACCATATTTGACTCTTTCTTAGTTACTTGTATTTAAGGGGAAATGGAGACGGAAAATGACACAGGCTCATACGCACACACTTTTTACACACAAACTCTTGTAATCCTCTCCATTATCTTCCAAAGTTGTAATTGTGATCATTATAGTGGAACCTTTAAGGTTGGAGACCTAACTCCCGGGGTTTTTTCCAAAGAGGTTATCACCTCCAAGGTTTTCCTCGTTAACAAATCGCGTTGTCATTGTCTCGTTTTTCATTTTCTTGTTCCATATAATCGAATTCCATAGTTCCCTCCTTATTATTCAATCCACACACTAAACATAGTTAAGATTCTACTCTATTGTTTTTTCTACCAAAACAGATAGACTACTCAAAGCTAAGATGATCAGAGAGGTCGAATATCCAAGATGGCTAGCAAATGTGGTGGTAATAGAAAAGAAGAACGGAAAATGGAGAGTTTGCGTTGACTTCACAGACTTAAACAAAGCTTGTCCCAAAGATCCTTTTCCCTTGCCACACATTGATACTCTAGTAGATGCTACCTCTGGACATGAAGTGTTGACTTTCCTAGATGCATCTCCAGGATTCCAGCAAATCCAGATGGAACCATCCGATCAAGAGGATACCGCCTTTATTACCCCAACAGGTATTTATTGTTATATTGCAATGCCTTTTGGACTAAGAAATGCAGGTGCTACATACCAGAGGCTAGTCAACATGATATTCAAAGAGCAGATTGGGGACACTATAGAAGTATATATCGACGATATGGTAATAAAGTCAAAGAAGGCTGAAGACCACGTTCGAGATCTTGCTCAAGCATTTGACATCCTAGACAAGTTCAACATGAAGCTGAACCCAGCAAAGTGCAATTTTGGCATGAAGTCCGGGAAATTCTTGGGGTACAAGGTGACGCAGAGAGGGATAGAAGCAAGCCTAAAACAAATAAAAGCTATTATCAACTTAACCTCGCCCAGATCCGTAAAAGATGTTCAAAGATTGACAGGGAAGGTGGCAGCATTGAATCGATTCATCTCAAAATCCTCAGACAGATGCAAGCCATTCTATGACATCTTAAAGAAAAATTCTAGGTTCGAGTGGACTGATGAGCATGAACAAGCCTTTCAAGATTTGAAGTTGTACCTGTCAACACCTCCCCTTCTTTCAAAGCCTCAAGCAGGTGAGCCATTATGTGTTTACTTAGCTGTCTCTGAAACCGCAGTTAGTGCAGTCCTGGTCCGTGATCAAGATGGCATCCAGCAACCAATATACTATGTAAGTAAAACATTGCTCGATGCGGAAACCAGGTATTCACACCTTGAAAAGTTAATATTAGCTTTAATTTCTGCTTCAATTAAGTTAAGGCATTATTTTGAAACTCATGTTATTGTCATTCGTACTAACTATCCAATAAAAAGTGTGATGAGAAAACCAGAAATGTCAGGAAGGATGGCCAAGTGGTCCGTTCAGTTAAGCACTTATGACATCAAATATGAGCCTAGAATAGCAATAAAATCACAAGCACTTGCAGATTTTGTGGCAGACTTTAGTCCAAATATGCAACCAGAAGTGGAACTTGAAGTCCAACAACTCCAAGATGGAGACATCCTGAGGATGTGGACTCTATACACAGATGGTGCTTCTAATATGAAGGGCACAGGGCTAGGTCTTGTCCTAAAGTTACCACAAGGGGACATCATACCCCAGGCCATTAGTTGTGATTTTAAAGCCACCAACAATGAAGCAGAGTACGAAGCCTTAATCGTGGGCCTAACCGTGGCCTTGGACATGAACATTAAAGCAATACAGGTATATAGTGATTCATTATTACTTGTAAATCATTTTAACGGTTCCTATGCAGCAAAAAATGTCAAGATGACTGCCTACTTGGGCATTGTAAAAATTTTGGCAAGCAAATTTCAAATATTTTCTTTCGAACAAATACCCCGAGAAGATAACTCTCAAGCAGACGCATTGGCTAATCTAGGATCAGCCTTCAAAAGCTTATCTCAAACCAATATTCCAACCATACATATTGACATCCCTGTTGTGGAAAGGTTAGAATTATTCTGCATAGATGAGGACATTCCAAACAGTCAGATGGAGATATCTTGGACAAAGCCAATAATCAAATATCTTCAAGATGGTACTATCCCTGATGAGGAAAAGAATGCTAGAGCATTCAGGGTAAGGATTTCAAGATTTATATTGATAGATAATGTGCTATTTAAGAAATCATTTGCAGGCCCATATTTGAGATGTCTCAAAGCCCACCAAGCCAAAGAAGTTCTAAGAGAGTTACACGAAGGATCATGTGGTAACCATTCTGGGGGCAGAAGCTTATATACAAAAGCTCTCAGAATGGGTTATTACTGGCCAACAATGCGCCAAGATGCTGCCATCTTTGCTGAGAAATGTGATTCCTGCCAGAAGCATAGCGACATCTTGCATCAGCCCGCAGAATTGCTTCATCCAATCCTCTCTCCTTGGTCATTCATGAGGTGGGGAATGGATATAATGGGAAAATTGCCTAAAGCTCCTGGGGGGGGAAAGTTTTCTTGCTTGCTATGACTGATTATTTCTCTAAGTGGGTGGAAGCCAAATTCTATGTGCAAGTTCGTGATAAGGAAGTCATATCCATCATTAAGAGAAATATATTTAGTAGGTTTGGCATCCCATCTGAAATAATATGTGACAACGGCTCTCAGTTCATCAGCAAGAAGACCCAAGAATTTCTCGCTAGGTGGGGAGTAAAGATGGTGACATCTTCACCTGTGCATCCTCAAGCTAATGGCCAGGCAAAATCAAGCAACAAAATAATCATCAATAATTTAAAGAAAAGGCTAGATCAAAAGAAAGGAAGATGGGCAGAAGAGCTTTCCTTTGTCATATGGGCAGATAGAACCACACCAAAGAACGCAACAGGTCAAACCCCCTATTCTTTAGTGTTTGGAGCAGAAGCGGTCATCCCGGCAGAAGTTGTTGTCCCCACTGCCAGATTCAAGATGGTGACACCTGAACAAAATGACGCCAACCTAAGTCACAATCTAGACACCATTGACGAACTGAGGGACCTTGCTAAAATCAGGATAGCAGCATATCAACAGAAGATTGCAAGATCCTACAACAAGAATGTTAGATTGCGAAAATTCCAAGTTGGTGATCTAGTCCTACGAAAGGTGTTTCAGAATACAAGAGAGCCCAATGCTGGAAAGATGGCTCCCAAATGGGAAGGGCCATACCTAGTAGATGCTGAAGCAGGCAAAGGTTCCTATTGGCTATCAACTTTAGAAGGAGCAAGGATTCCCAGAAGCTGGAATGCCATCCATCTCAAAGCTTACTTTATGTAAGTTTGCATGATTATTTTACAATGCAAATAAAACCAAGGTACGATCTTTACCATCCTAAGTTCAATAAAAGTACTTGTTTCCACTTTTATTCAATTTTTGGAATAATTACTGACTTAAGCATCGGAGGGGCGTTAGCTAAGCTAACGCCCACCCCTAACATGTTTCTGTTTTGCAAGGAAACGAGAAACATTAGAATGTAATTCACTGATTAACTAAGATGTAAGCATCCTCCCAGGAACTTAACATCTTAAATCAGGTACGAACTATCTCTTACTCTTTATTTAGAAAGTATTTTTATAGTTCTTTTATCTTCTTTTATCAAATAAAATGTGACATCAGAAAAGATGTAGAAATCTTTCATTAACTTGTTATTTTGCAAGAACTGGAAGTCTCCAAATTCAGTCCAAGTCCTCGTGAAAACAACCGTTTTGAGACTGGACATCTCACCTCCGTTTAAGGTACTTGATCCCTTCAAAGGTTTAAAGAAATTACTTTCTTTCACCGCATTAAGGTTTAAACACCTCGCTTGAAGCGCACGATGTCTACCTTGATTGAGGTGTGTGGTGGGCCCGTATGTTTAATATATACGAATTATCCATCACCACTTAATCAATGTGTTAGATCCTAAGATCTTTACAACTGGTTATGACACATACGTGTCATCTAAGTACAAACGGTTATTGACATTTACATGTCAATCTACGTAATTGCAAAGGATTTCTACATCCACTCACAAGTTGTTACCATCTACGAAGAGGATAACATATCAACCTCTTAAAAACATTTTTTCATAAAGATACTTGGGGAAAGTTTTTACTAAAACCCAAGCAGAGGTTTTTCCACATAAAGCATAAAAAGTGTTGGACCAACCCAACACTTGAAAAACACATTGTCTTGACCCTTATGGGTCCATTACAAACCAAAATTATTGTCTTCGGGACACATCCCATTTAAAACCAAAATTTTTCAAACTAAATTTTACAAAAAATAAAAAGTTTTTACCATGTTCCTTCACGGGGTGGCTACTGCCGCTGATGTTGTTACTCCTTCCTCAAAGGTGTCATCACCCTTGGCTGCTGAAGATCCATCTCCTACCTCCTCTTCCTTAGCTTCCAAAGTCTTCAAGTGGGAACGTTGCTATTCAAACATCCCACTCTTTGTGCTTCCCATCCTATAAAGTTATTCCGTGTTGCTGTCATGGGCATCGTCAGCCTGTTCAAGGTACTTGGAGGCCTCATTCATCTTTTCATCATGGATCCGCTGCAAAGCTGCTTTTTCATCATCCAAGTCCCAGTTCACATGCTTTCCTGCCTGATATTCCTCAATCATTTGGATTCTAGTTTCAAAAATTGCTTTTGCAGTTTCATTTACTAAATCATCTCGAAGTGCTTCCATCTCCCTTGCATGTCTGATATCGACACTAGCAAGCCTGGACCGCCATTTTAAAATCTCTTCATTTTTGTCCCTGATTTCCAATCCATTTTCCCTCAGTATCCTTGCAGCTTCTTTCAAATCCTTCTCGTATTCAACCCTACTCATATCAAAGGTATCACACTTTTCCCTCCATATCCTGATTTCTTTGGACATTAACTTGGTCATCGAGACAATCTGTTATCAACAAGCAAAAAGACATTTTACCAAAATAAAAAGGGATCACTGCACCAAGATCCAAATCAACTCTTACCTGATTCTCCAACACCTCTTCATTCCAAGGTTGCTTCTCCGCGCTGGTAATCTGATCCACCCTTTTTCTTTTCAAAATAACTTTATTACCCGCTTCAGGTATGGTCTCTTCCGCTTTCATCTTGCTTTTGTATTTGGCCACAATATCATTCGTCGTAAAGCCGGATCGAGTCACTGCACATAAGGGTATATGTTAGTACAGACTTGGTAGGGTAGCCAATTCAATGATACGCTAACCCTGACTTACTCTTTTTTGAAGAACGTCGTGACTCTGGACTTGAGAGAGACGGATAAAAACTACACCCTTTATGCTACTTTCACCATAATAAAGAAGGAGACGTCTGATGTGAAAAGAATTTGAAAAGGATTTGGTGATAACGATGCCTACCGAGAATTACGGTTCCTATCAAGACTCTTTCCTTTCCTCCTCAACCGCCACGTATCTTCTCTATTAATTAACCGCAGAGCTTCTAGAAGGTTGTGGAAAAAAATTGACCTTTTAAATTCATTTAAAAGACAGTTTTTTTGGGACAATTGTTATGGGTAAAAATCAGGATTGATGCATCTTGAGTTTTTATCAGCATGTCGACATCTTCACACTCGAGGGCAAGGTAAAAATTATTTATTTAAATCAATTATTTATTTCTGTTATATTTAATCACAGGGATAAAAAAGCACGTGGGAGAAGACATGTCCAACAGACTCCTTTCAACGGCTTGGAAGACTAAGTCAAGATGAAGATGACTTACCGAGATTGTAGGGGAGTTGGTTAGGATTGGATTTTTTCTCTGTTTTCTTTTCTATTATTTAAGCTCATGGCTGGAAAAACACAATAACAACACACGGACACACGCATTACACACACACGAATCACAAATACTTTGTAATTCCGCCATAGCTTTCTACCTTGTAATTCTATCATAATATAATTGTTTGGGAAGGTAGGTGCTCATAATCACCTCCCGAGGTTTTGTGTCGGCGAGATAATTATCTCAAGGGTTTTCCTCGTTACATGATCGAGCCATCCTAGATTACATTATTGCACCAATTATACTCCATTGCACCCTCCTTAGCTTCATTTCAATTTCCATCATTGTTGACTGTTTTTAGCCAAAACACCCTTGAAAGTGATTTTTGATGTCTGGCCATTTGGAAGTCTTATATGAGTATGCATAGGAATGGGATTTGTAAGTAAAGAAAAGTTATGAGTGACATAATGACTAGCTCCAGTGTCAATAATCCAATCAGTGGCATGATTTGACTTATGAGATAAACACTTAGGAAAAAGAAAGCTAGAGGGATAGCAGTTACCAGCAAAATAGTCTATAGAGAATTGCTGATCAACAACATCCAAGAGATCATGTATTGCTGAGAATTAGGCTGAGCAATCTCCTGAAACATAGAGTTACTGACAGGAGTATCAAGAAGAGGAGGCAAAGTAGACTGATCTGGAGATGTGTAGGACGAAGTTTGTCCAGAAACTGAGTTGGCACCATAGGTCTTGTTCTTCATGTACTTGGCATCTTGGATGGATTAGGCTTCACCCCAAACAATTTGTGCCATTCTGGAAAACCTCTTAAGAAGAAACATCCCTCTTTAGTATGTCCAATGCCTCCATAATGATCATAGCTCAGATTTCCTTTGTTAACAAATTTTCTCTGCTGCACAGGTCTATTATATTGGCCTTTGGAAAATAGAGTTGTGGTGTTGTGAGTAATCACTATGGGAATAGAGCCTGGAGTAGCCAAACCTCTTTGTTTCTCATCTTGACAAAGAAGAGAGACAACATGATTGATACTAGCCAAAGGCTCCATCATTAACAAGGAGCCTTTAATGACAGTGTAACAATCATTCAATCCATAAAAAATTGAGTTAAATGTTGCAGATTATTGAAAGCCTCAAAAGACTGAGTAGCTCTACATGTACAATTGCAAACACACTTAGGCATATTGCTGATATTGATTAGCTCATCCCACATAGACTTGAACTTAGTAAAATACTGAGTAATTGATAAGGATCCTTGAGAAAAATCAGTAATTTCCTTATGAATTTGATAGATCCTAGTGGCATTACCTTGAGTGAATCGAACTTGTAATCCATCCCACATTTCCTTAGCATTATTGACATAAACAATTCTAGATCTAATATCTGGAGTGACTATATTTAGAATCCATGAGATCAACATGTCATTGCACCTATTCCAATGAACAAGGTATTTAGAATGCAAATCAGGCCATTTGTGAACACCATGGATAATACCTAAATTTATTTTTGTTGAAAGTACAATAGTCATTGCACGATTCCACTCAGAGTAATTTGATCCATTCAGAATTATAGTGATAATGCTCATACCAGAGTTATCATTCGGATAAAGATAGAGAGGATGCGAGGGGCTCAATTGCAAAGTAATTGCTTCATCTTCATATGGATCCTTAGCTGCTGAATCATTTGGAGATGTGTCGGTAGGGTCATCGTTGGCTTGAGAATCATTGATGGCTATTGATGATGCGAAATCACGAAGGAATTGAATCGAGAATTCAAGTGAATTTGAAGAATTTTAGCAAGAAATTCAATTGAATCTCGATACTATGTGCGGAAAAAAATGCTCTGATACCATGATACAATCGAGTTCTCAACATGTATCAATGGCAGAAAGAGAGAGAAAGTATTAAGAGAGAGAAATATTATGTTGTATTGATCTGTTCTGAGTTCTTACATTGACCTATCTTTCTATATATGGACAAGGGAAATGGGAAAGGAACTGACTAACTGAATTTGTTACAACAGACTCATCAATTTAACTTTGTAACCTCAGACTTTTCTTTATTTACAAATGTGCCCTTCGAGTCTTCAGTTTGAGTGACTTCCTTAACAGTACTGTATCATTTTAATTAAACTACCTATTTTTATGTATGAATTACACTTTAGTTACTATGCATGTACTATAGTCTGAGATGGATCCTTCAGCTATTTTTTAGGATAAAAAGTGAGTTCTTTAAGTTTAGAGATGCATCTTTATTTCAGTAGATGGAGTCCTCTTTGTTGAAACTTCCGTTAAATCAGTGAAAGGTTAGCTCACCCAATGATGTGCAAACTTCTAGTTAATTTTGTGAATCTCCATAATTTTATTTAGGGTTAATTACAATTTAGGGCCTGAAGTCTTGTATGAGGTCCCCAAAAGGGGCCTGACTTTTTTTTTTGGCGATTTAGGGCCTATACTTACAATTTCTTATCAAATAAGGGCTTATTGACGATTTCCGTTAACACTTAACGTCAATAAGCCCTTATTTGACAAGAAATTATAAGTATAGGCCCCAAATCGCTAAAAAAAAAAGTCAGGCCCCATTTGGAAACCTCATACAAGACTTCATGCCCTAATACACAGATCTGGGCACATATAACAACAATCAAAATCATGAACACAATCTAGCACAAAAACAAAAACGAATTTATAAAATAAAAAATGGATCGGATAAAATAGACAAGATCTGTGTAGATCTTACAAATCCAGATCTACAACATACGAAAAATAATGGATCAACACAAACATACGAAAAATGGATCTACACAAACATACGAAAAAAATCCAGATCTAAATAGAGGAAAATCAAGAGAGAGGAGAAATTACCTAAACTTGAAGGCGGCTTAGCGAGGTCGGCGACAATGGCGGCCGTTGAGGTGAAAGAAACGAAAAAGAAGAAGTTGGAAGGGGCGTTGGGAGCGAAGGACGACGGAGAGAAGGTGGGGGGTGGCGGCTGGAAGGGTGGAGGCGGGGAGGTTTTTTGGGTGAGAGAAATGGAGGAGAGAGAGAGAGAGAGAGAGAGTGTGGATGAAATGAATGGGGAGGGGAGAGAGAGAGATATAGGTTTATACCTAAACATATACACCCTCCGTCCCGTTTAAAGCTTCAAAAAATGTAAAAAAACAGTTTTTAAAAGAACAGGGACCACATAGTGGTCTCCAATTATTTGCAACCATTAAAAGAATAGGGACCACATAGTGGTCTCCAAAATAGGGACCACATAGTGGTCTCCAATTATTTGCAACCATTAAAAGAACAGGGACCACACAGTGGTCTCCAAAATAGGGACCACACAGTGGTCTCCAGTTAAATGAGTGGTCGCCATATCAAAATAGGGATCACACAGTGGTCTCCAATTATTTGCAACCATTTGTTGGTCGCAACATTTAAAATATTTGGTCTCTACTTTGCGTCCATCCTTTTGGTCTCCAAATTTAGTCTCCAATTTTGTTTATTCTAATTGGAGTCCCTCGGGACACATTCGAGCAGTAAAGGAAGCAGCATTGCTTGTAAGAGTGATGTAAATACCTTGTAAAAAAAATGTATGTGTTTCATTAAAATGATTGTTGAGCTCTTGAAGTTACATATTAACTACCAGATTAAAATGATTATTGAGCTCTTGAAGTTACATATCTACTACCAGATAGAACACTTCAATCTAAAATGATGCACGCGTTTCATATTTTCAATATTACGTCGTATTGCACACGAAAAATAAACACATCATCCATGTTAGGAACCTCAATATAATTTTTCACACAAAATGATGATACTTCATTTAATAAAGAATCTTGTCATTTATCTCTCATAAATTGCAAATGTTGCTTGGAAATTTTCACCACTTCAATTGCATTTACAATGTCTTGATTCTTTCTTTGCAACGATTCAGACGTATCGTGTGATTGCTATGATATTTTTCATCAAATGAAGTGAAAATGCAAACACATAATATTGTAATGCATCCAACAATTAACAATATTCACTACAAGAAAAATGATATTTTGTGACGAATTTTTTGCGACGGCTGTCACATCCGTCGCAATAGACCACCTATATGCGACGAAAAGCAGTCGCAAAATATGTAATAGCCTCATCAATTTGCCGCGTTCTCCAAAATTTTGGCGGTCTATGTTTTTTCATTTATGCGACTGCCTAGTAATTACGTGATGGCAATTTTAGTCACATAAATTAAATATAATTTATTTTTATTTAAAAATTGAATTTTTATTTTTTTTAACCAAACGTGATTAACTCCTCATCGCAGTTGAAGAAATTGATAAATACAAAGATACCAAACGTAATTCGATCTCCATAACCCATTCTCCCCTTCTCTCTCTTCCTCCAAATTCCGTCTTCCCCTTCTCTCTACAAATACGTTTTCTCCCCTTCGGCAGATCTGTTTTCTCCATAGCGCCCTTTCTCCCCTTCGGCTGTAAGCAGGTAATTCTCCTTTCTCCCTTTCTCGTCTATGCATCTCTCTTTCTCGTCTATGCATCTCTCTTTCTCTATGCTCTTCTGCGCTGTTTCTAGATCAAATTAATATTTTTAGATCCTTTCTCTCTTCTCCCTTCATCTGATTTTGTTTTTGTTTTCAATTTTCACATTCCCCAAATCATTATCTCTTTCTGATTTTGTAAAGCTTTGGTTTTTCTTGCTTTAATTTGATCTTGATATGTTTATATTTGTGTAAATATTTTTCCCTGCTAATTCTCCCGTATTTGCTGATTCTGCTGAGGACAACTCGTGAGGTCTGGGACGACTCGTCCCTGATGTTGCTGCCTCTGAATCAGTCGTCCCCCATATGGGGAATACTTGGTTTAAGCTGGGATGACTCGTATAGCAAAAATGAAAGCTTTTCTTACAAACATAGCTCCTTTATGGGCTGAAGTGTTCGAGAGGTGTGGTATGCAGTCAATTCCCCTTCCTGACTTCAACGACACTAGTTCTTCTACTCCAATTTCTGATGTTGCATCAAACATTCCAACAACTGCTTCTCCTTTGGATGGTGGTGATTTCGGTGATGGGAGTACATAGTTATGTTTCTTGCATATTTCATCTACACTTTTGTGACTCATTTTGAAAACTTTGTGGCATGGAGTATATTTTGGACAAGTGTAGTTGATGCAGGTTACTTAGTCTTTTTGGAAACTTTGTCCTTATATGTTTTGGACAAATGTAGTTGATGGTAACTTGTCATTTTGGAAACTTTGTTGCTTTGTACATATTTTGGACAAGTGTAGATGATGGTAACGAAGTTTTATGTGAAGTTTTTATGGGCATGACAATTTAATTAATGTAGTATTTAAATTTTTACATTTAATATCATTTAAAATTTGTTTTTTAGTGTGGATTGAATTATGCGATGGCTAGGTCATCTCTAAAGAGTCTAAAATAGCCAAATTAGCACGATAATTATAAGAGTAATGTGATGGGTCTGCCATCTCAAAATCCCTTGCTTATTTGCGACGGCAGAAACAGTCTCAAAATGCCTTGCTTATTTGCAACGGCAGACACAGTCTCAAAATGCCTTGCTTATTTGCGACGGTAGAAACAGTCTCAAAATGTCTTGCTTATTTGTGACAAAAAATCCATCTCATATATGTCATATTATGCGGCGGCATATTTTATTTAGGTATTTTAATAAATAAAATAGCAAGGGTCTTGTACGATTGGCGTAGCAGTCGCATAACTCGATTCACTTCATACGATTGCGGTTCCCATCGCATAAACCTTTGGCGATAAGGGATTATGCGATTGTTTTTGCGAACGCCATAACAGTCGCTATTATTTTATGCGACAGAATTTGAGGTTTTTGCGATGGATTAGAGCCGTCGCAAAATGTCATTTTTCTTGTAGTGATTCAAGCTTTTGAAAAGGGTCTCTCCTAAGAATTTCTAGCACATCAATAACGAAAGAGAACATACTAATTAACTGCAATAATGAGGTATAAGGAGAACTCCAACAAGTGTTTCCTGGTCGCTTGAGCCTAATATCTTGATTTGAACCTCTTTCACTCGTAAGCTCATTACTTGAAAGTGCTTTGGCAACGTTAGTAGCTTGAGCATCAATGAGATTGACATTACGCTTACTAGAACCCCCGACATGATTTACAATTTTGGCAACCATATCAAATAGAAACTCCATATTCAAGTTCATTTTGACAACGGTAAAGAGTGTCAATTGAATCTGGAGTTAAAAAAAATGAACGTAGTAGGCACAAGGATTATCCTTCAATATTATTACCTTTAGACCATTAAACTCACATTTCATGTTACTAGCTCCATTATTTCCTTGACCACGAACATTTGATAGGCTTAGGTTGTGCTTGGAAAGAAAAGCATCAAGTGTCTCCTTAAGTGATAAATAAGTGGTGCTCTTGATATGAACAATTCCAATGAAACGTTCAATGACATGCACAAAACTATCGACATAAGATGATGGTCATTTGTTCCTTAGTATATATATCACGAGCTTCATCTAATAAGATAAAAAACAATGAACTTCCAATTTATTCAATGATCTTTTGGTGGTTTGGGATGTACAAGGACTAACAAAATCTATTTGAACTTCCCCACATCTTCATTTTAAGTAGCATAAAACATTAAGGCTTCAAGAAAGAGACCTTGATTTGAAGAATCTTCAGACTCATCATGTCTATGAAATGGCAATCGCATGTTGACGCAAGTGAAATTGAGCAACATTCAAAAAGGCAGTCAAATGAGTTCGATAGTCATTTTCATTTTCTTGTGTCTTCTTGTTCCATTATGGTTCAATGTGATGATCATAATTCATCAGTGCTCGACAATCTCTCCAAGCTTCATTATGAGCACTGCCCCGCCTACCAACATGACAGTTAAATCATTCTTTCTTCTTCTGTGAAGAATCGGCTGCTGTACAAGTGGGCGACCGCCCAGCTCCCGTAAATCTGGCATATTAGTTTCCTATGCTTGTTAGGTTTATGTTTAGAAATTGATTTGTGGTAGATCTCTTTTCCCTTTTTCATTGTACTTTATATATTCAAAAGCTTGATCAATAAGAAATCAAGTTTTGGGAAAAACCCTAAATTAATTTCTATATGGTATCAGAGCGACATCATACACAAGTCTAAATCCATGGCGGGGAACGATGCTATCGTCAATAATCCCCCTAAAATCGAATATAATTCTCCTTTTTACCTTGGTCCTCAGGATAGGCCAGGAGATTTTATTACCCCTACTTGTTTCAATGGTGAAAATTACGATGATTGGGCCAGCGATATGAAAACAGCTCTTGAAGCTCGCCGAAAATTTGGTTTTCTAGATGGTACGACATCGAACCCGTTTCGCCCGCACCATCTCTGATTGGAATACTATTCATGCCATGTTGATTTCTTGGATCATGAATACTATTGAATCTAATGTTAAAAGCACTCTCTCCAAATTTAGAGATGCTAAACGTTTATGGGACTCTCTCAAAAATCGGTATGCTGTGGTTGATGGTCCACGTATTCAACAATTAACGGCATCGATTGCTCGTTGTGAGCAAACTAAGGGCATGTCAGTGACCACATACTTTGGCAAATTAACTGGGTTGTGGGAAGAACTCCATAGTCATGAACCTTTGATTAATTGTACTTGTTGTAACAACTGCACGGCTGCTCAACAACATGCGGATCGCAGAGAGATAGGCAAGCTTCATCAATTTCTTATGGGTCTGAATTCCGAGTATCATGCCAATACTCACACCAATGTTTTATCTATGGATCCTCTTCCCAGTCTTGACAGGGCATATAAATTGGTGGCTCAAGATGAGCGGGTTCGTCTTGCCAAACTTGTTCTTGAAGATGTACTCATTGTAAGAAGACGGGTCATGACAATACCACATGTTTTGAATTGCATGGATATCCGGATTGGTGACTTGAGCAAAGCAACAGATCCAATGCACGCGGCGGTAGTCGTTCGCAAAATGGCCGAGGCAGGGGTTCTTCTCGCAGCAACACTGGAACTACAACAACACCGGATCGTGGCTCTGTTACTGTTGGTGCAGCCGCTGTAGGATCCCCTTCTGTGGCTTCTTCTTCATCATTCACAGCTGAGCAATGGCAGGCTTTGGCAAGCCTTGTCGATAATTCTCAAATCTCAAATGATCGTCGCCATAGTAAGTTTGATTCGACTTCATGGATAATTGATACAAGTGCTTCAAATTATGTAACCGGAAACGCCTCGTGTCTCCTTAATTATCGGACTATACCGGCTTGTCATGTCGGTTTGCCTAATGGGTCATCTGTTTTGGCTCATACAGAGGGATCCGTTCGTTTGACGGACAACATTACCCTCTCTCATGTTCTTTTTATTCCAAACTTAAGCTGCAATTTAATTTCAGTTTCTCAACTATCTGACGATATTCACTAGCACTGTCCAATTTAACTCCTCTATGTGTGCTATACAGGACCTGTCGAGGAACCTGATTGGAATGGGTGTTAGGCGGGATGGACTCTACTACTTTCGCGACACATCTCCAGCATATAATGTTTATGTTACCGGATCACCTTCTGTGTTGGAGCTATGTCATAATCGCTTGGGGCACCCTTCCGAGAATGTTGTAAAGCTTCTTCCCTCAGTTAGTCGTACTTCTGACAGTTTACATAAACCTTGTGATACTTGTTTTCGGGCTAAACAATCTAGAGATAGATTTCCTGTTAGTGACCATAAGTCCACTAGAATCTTTGAGAAGGTTCATTGTGATTTGTGGGGTGCATACACTCATTCTTCTTTTTGTGGTATACGATATTTTTTAACTTTGATGGATGATTTTTCCCAAGCTATTTGGGTTTATTTGTTAGTTGATAAAATAGAAGTTTTTTGTATGTTTATGGCTTTCATTGCAATGGTAGAACGTCAGTTTTCTCAGAAAATTAATGTTGTCCAATCGGATAATGGTACCGAATTTAATTGCATGCTTGATTATTTCTTTTCCTCTGGCATTCTTTTCCAAACATCTTGTATTGGTACCCCTCAACAAAATGGTCAATACCCCTCAACAAAATGGTCGAGTCGAGCGGAAGCGTCGTCATATTCTGAATGTTGCTAGAGCGCTTAGATTTCAGGCTCATTTACCTATTTTCGTTTGGGGTGAAGCAGTTCTTACTGCTTCTCATTTGATTAATCGGACTCCTACTCCCTCTTAGGTAATAAGACTCCCATGAGGGTTTGTTAAAAAAATTGCCTTTCTTTAACTCTCTCCGAGTTTTTGGTTCCTTGTGTTACGCCCATAATCAGAAGGCCAAGGGAGATAAGTTTGCCAGTTGTAGCCGAAAATGTATATTTGTGGGCTATCCTCTAGGCAAAAAGGGGTGGAAGTTGTTCGATCTAGAGACAAAGAAATTTTTTGTCTCCCGAGATGTGAAGTTTTTTGAGACCATCTTTCCTTACAGTGATTTATCGACAGTGCCTCATACCCCAGATTCAGTGGAGATTCTTAACCAAGAGGCTGATTTTACCTTTATTGATTATCCGGATATGGAAGATATTGTCTCTGAACCTTTGACAGTGGCTCCTACGGATGTACCTGAACCTGTTACTGCAGATACTGCCTCTATGGAGGTCTCATCTTCTTCTATGACAGAATCCTCTCAATCTGAGCAAGATGCTTTAGGGAGGGGCATGCATACGAAAGTTCCCTCCGTTCTTTTTCGAGACTACATTGCTGCTACATTCACTCCTGCAAGTCCATCCCCGAGCACTCCACTCCAGTCGGCTCCTCAGGTACTCCTTATCCTATAGCTTACTATATAAATTGTGACAGTTTTTCTGTGAATTATCGTAACTTCCTTGTAGTTATTACCTTGGTTAAAGAGCCTAGGAATTTTCGTGAGGCAATGTCACAGGATGGGTGAAAGGAATCTATGCAGGCTGAAATTCGTGCCTTGGAAGATAATGACACATGGACTATGGTTCTCTACCTCCTGGTAAGCGTGCTCTGGATAGCCAGTGGATTTATCGGATTAAATATAAGTCTAATGGTACTGTTGAACGGCTTAAATCTCGTTTGGTGGTTCTTGGTAATCATCAGAAAGAAGGGATTGATTACACGGAAACTTTTGCTCCCGTGGCCAAAATGGTCACCGTTCGAGCCTTTCTTGCCATTGCTGCCTCAAAGAATTGGGAACTGCATCAAATGGATGTGCATAACGCTTTCTTGCATGGTGATCTTCAGAAAGAGCTCTACATGAAATCTCCTCCGGGCTTTCATTCCTCTCAGCCTAATAAGGTTTTTCGACTTCGTAAATCTCTTTATGGCCTGAAACAGGCCCCGCGTTGTTAGTTCGCTAAACTGGTGGCTTCCTTGAAACACTATGGATTCTTGCAGTCTTATTCTGATTATTCCATTTTCACATTCACGAAGGGTACAATTCATATGAATATACTTGTGTATGTTGACAATCTTATTATAGCTGGGAACAATTCCGCTGCTTTACAATCTTTTAAAAAGTACCTGAGTGAATGTTTCAAGATGAAGGACCTTGGCTCCTTGAAGTATTTCTTAGGCATTGAAGTTGCTCGTAGCCCCTCTGGTCTATTTCTGTGCCAACGCAAGTATACCTTAGACATTATATCCGAGGTTGGGCTATTGGGTGCAAAGCCATCCGGTTTTCCTATTGAACCGAATCATAAAATTGGTCTTGCCACTGGTGATCTTCTGGATGACCCAGAACGTTATAGACGTTTGGTTGGTCTTTTCATTTACTTAGCAGTCACCCATCCAGATTTGGCATATTCGGTTCATATTCTGTCGCAATTTATGAAGGAACCTCGCAAGGATCATTGGGATGTGGCATTACGGGTTGTACGTTATCTCAAAAGCACACTTGGTCAGGGTATTCTTCTTCGTGCTGATAGTGAGCTCACGCTATAAGGATGGTGTGATTCGAATTGGGCCGCTTGCCCTATTAATCGACGCTCTCTTTCTGAATGACTTGTGTTTCTTGGTCATTCCCCTATATCTTGGAAGACGAAGAAACAAACCACTGTGTCTCGTTCGTCTGCCGAGGCTGAATACCGTTCTATGGTGGCCCTTACTTGTGAATTGAAATGGTTGAAAGGATTACTGCTGAGTCTTGGTGTTCATCATCCCAAGGCAATTAATATCTTTTGCGATAGCCAGCCGGCTCTAGACATCGCTAAGAACCCTGTATTTCATGAACGAACAAAGCAAATTGAAATAGATTGCCATTTTGTTCGTAATGCCATTTCGGATGGCCTTATCTCTCCTTCCTATGTTCCTATCAAAATGCAGCTGGCGAATATTTTTACTAAAGCACTTGAAAAGCAACAGTTTGATTTGCTTGTTAGCAAGTTGGGCATTCTTAATCTCCATGCTCAACTTGAGGGAGGGTTTGAAGAATCGGTTGTTGTACAAGTGGGCGACCGCCCAGGCCAAGTGGGCGACCGCCCAGCTCCAAATCTCAACAACGCTTAATCGTCTGTACAAGTGGGCGACCGCCCAGGCCAAATGGGAGACCGCCCAGCTCCTGTAAATCTGGCGTATTAGTTTCCTATTTCTGTTAGGTTTATGTTTAAGTAAAACGTCCCCTCGTTTTGAATGTCTGACCTATAAGAAAATTCATAGAACCAAGTACTTTTAAATCTTCTCTTTACTTTCCCTATCATGATTTGCTTAAAATCATGATGACGAGGTTGACAAGGACCCCTTGGTAAGTAAGCTTTTTGAACCGCAACCCCTCAAATTGACATCCATAGAGATTATTGACTTCAAAAGCGTAATGCGGGAAGATTAACGAATTGACAGCTCTAATACAAACCCTCTTTGCACCATCTTTCATTAGGATCACCATTCGTGCTAGGCGATGCCTCTTTTGAATTAGGAATGTGTCCTTCAATGTCGACAATCCATTTGTAGCACTCGATATTGGCGACAATTTTGGTACTTTTGGATAAATTATCTCCATGACTAGAAAAACTAAAATAAAGTTAAAATAATAGAATTAATATATGTACATGATGATATGCCACTTAAATAATTAAAAAGATCACCCAACACAAGTTATCGAAAATTAATAAAGTATCATATATCGTGTTTAAATGGATAAAATTAAGGGCAAATTGAATTTTAGTTACCTGAGTTTGTCGAGATATTTCAATTGGTTATCGAATTTGCATTTGTTACAAGTTGGTTATTGAGTTTGTCTTTTTGTTGCAATCGAGTGTAATTTTGGATGAACCGTTAAAAATCTAACGAATAGTATAACATGTGTCGCTCACGAGAGTTACTTAGGGGTATTTTGATCTTTTCCATGGAATAAAAAGATCAGAAAGACACATTTGCAGGCATTCATACACACACACACATATATATATATATATATATATATATATATATATATATATATATATATATATATATACTAATATATTTTTAGATATACATATATGCTTAATATATTTTAATAAAATATGAATTATAATGTTCTTAAAACTAATAATTAATTAATTTAATAAACTGATATAAAAATGAATAAAATAAAAAATAATATAATGTCAAAATATATCAATTATAAATGTCTAAATACATCAATTACAATTACATTCTCAAAATAAATTACAAATCAACTAACAGTTCTTCCAACATAACCACTGCAAATCACCACCATCCATTACCGACGTCCATCAACGCCACCTATCACTGTCGCTCACCACTTCCAATATTGTTACTGATTCAAAAGAAGACCTAGAAAACAAGAGAACCAAACCTAGAAAACAAGAGAACCAAACATACACATACACACATACTGACGAACACACACACACAAGCACCAAAAACAGATTCAACATACATGTACAAATTTAACAACCACACATATCTAACCCAGATCCAATAGAGAGAGAGAGAGGGAGAGTGTGTGTAGAAGATAGAATGAGAGAGATAGAGGGAGAGTGTGTGTGTAGAAGATAGAAAGAGAGAGAGAGGGTGAGAGGGAGAGAGATGAAGATGAGGCGATTGTGGCGTCTCTGGTGGCCGTCTACTTCAATTGCCCCTCGTCTTCTCCATTGGTCGCAGATCTGAACAAGAAAATCAAGGGGTGGCGGCTATAAATGGGAAGTGAGAGGTGGGGTTTCTACAACTAATGACAGAGGGAGATAGGGAGAGGGATGAAGAAGTGGGGGAGGAAAGAGGATGGGTAAGACAGAGGTGGGGTTGCCGACACCATCGACGGAGGAGGCTGGTGGTGGGATTTACGTTTTTGTTTGAGGTATGGAAGGAGAAAGAAGTGTCTTTCTCTGGTCTTCTCATTCCATGGAAAAAATCGAAATACCCCTAAGTAACTCACGTGAGCCGCACATGTTATGCTATTCGTTAGATTTTTAACGGTTCATTCAAAATTACACCTGATTGTAACAAAAAGACAAACTCAATAACCAACTCGTAGCAAATGCAAATTCGATAATCAATTGAAAAATCTCGACAAACTCAGGTAACTAAAATGCAATTTGTCCTAAAATTAAATCTAACTGATGTGTACGCAGCGGAATAATTTAATAGAGACTCACTTAATGAATCTCAAATGAGACTTTCCAAAGAAATCTCAGTAACAAAGTTAACAACTCGCCACCTTTGGAATCCACCAAAAGGATAAGAGTTGGGATAAAGTTCGCCACTAATCGGAATCCACCGAATAGATAAGAACAAATAAACTAAAGTTAAAATTAACTTAGAATATAAACCGAGAAGGGACAATAATTGCAACGCAATTCTTTAATTGAATAAACTGATTGATTGATTCCTTTACAAATGAAGGAATGAAGTATTTATAATAAGGAAGAACCTATTTACAATTGTTTTGAAAAGTCACTAATATGAATCAGCACAAAAGGAATAGACATGTCTTTTTGCTGAAGAGTCATGAGCATTAAACAATAGTATGCCTCTTGGATGAACAGTCACAAACAATGGCTTTTCATGAACTTCACGAATGTACACCACCTTCCGGGCACCCTCGGCCGAGGCACACAACCTGCTCGGCCGAGCAACTATCTTCCCTCGTCCGAGCAACTCCCTTCCCTCGTCCGAGCAAAACCATTGGAAAGCCCAAGTTTCTGCCTTTCTCCCCCTCGGCCGAGGCATTGCAACAGCTCGGCCGAGCACTCATGCTTGAGACCTCCGTTTAAAACATCAGAATCGTTACGAGCCATGCCATCTTTGTCCCCAAGTTGTTCTTTCTCAATACGATCTACATCATACTCCCCCACTTTAAATAGATTCGTCCCCGAATCTATGTCATCATAAAGAAGTCTATCTTGGTAGAAAACAACCATAAAGAATCGCTCATAGAACAAAAGGACCATCACCAAGTAACTCATTGCGATGAGTATCAAAAGATGCCGCTTGTCAGCATGTTCCATCCACGGACCATTAATCATGTATCTCAAAGCCTCATGTGCTGGGTGGGGAATGATCACTTGATGCAGCAAATATTGATCCCAACGATCTCTCGTCCACCTTCGTTTTGCTTCCAAATTCAACGAATCGACGTAACCGAGGGCCACCAAATTCTCAGGACCACCGCTATCTATGACATTCTCGTTTGTTTGAAAGATATCGTGATGGTGCGGATCATTATCTTCACAAACGGTTGTTAATAATAGTCGGCGAACCATCAAAGATTCATGAATACTTTGCTCTTCCAGTTCTGCATTAAGATCAATCACCCCGTCTTCATCATCTACTTCGTCATCTCGATCTACCATGTTGACTCCTCGTCTCATAGGGCATTGACTAGCCATGTGCCCCTGTTGTAAACACCTAAAACACTTATCACTAAAAGTTTTAGCATAAGGGTTTTGATTTTGTTGACCACGATTAGTGGGGTTGGTGTTATGCTGAACCGAGGAATTCTGAACATCGGTAGGGGCCAACTGCTTTCCGTCTCGTTGGCTCGGTTCTACAACATGTGCATTCTCCGAACCCGTCACCGTACTAGACTCGGTTTCTTGAGTCTTAGAACTTGATGTAGAAGTCGTAAAAAAATTTCTGTATGACTGCTGCCTCTCGATCTTCTTGGCACGAGAAATAACTTCACTTACCGATCGATTTGTGAACAACTCCACTTGATTTCTAATGCCGACCCGAAGACCACTCACGAATCTTGCAACTTCTTGCGCCTCCGTTTCATCCAAATCTGCTCTTGCTGATTGGGCATGAAAATTGTGGGCATAATCTTCAACCGAACGAGCACCCTGTTTTAGGTCCAGAAATGCCTGATATGTCACTTGTTCATAATCATCCGACAAAAAGTGAGATCGTAATTCCCTCTTCATCCTAGCCCAAGAACGAATAGGTGCTTTATTTTTACGATGTCGCTTCTTGCATAATTGTTCCCACCATGCCGATGCTCCATCACGTAGTTTGTATGCTACGTATGGTACCTTCCTATCTTCTTCAACCTGCATCAAGTCGAAGAATTTCTCCACCTCCGCAAGCCAATCTACGAACTCGTTCATTTTCAAATTTCCAGAAAAAGATGGGATATCCGCCCTAATTTTCGGACGTTGATCGTTCCGAGGTGCTTCGATGTGATCATCCTCGTCCTCAACGTCGGAATCTTCCTCAACAACCGGGTCCTCTTGACGGACATTACGTCCCCGATGATTTACCCGATTCTGTGGGTTGACATTACCAACCCGCATCGAACCAATGCGGCAATAGTTCGGCATGTTGACGTTCGCTACGCTCTGGCCTCTTGTTCTTGCTGTGCCATGCGTTGTTCTTGCTGGGCCATGCGTTCCAGAATAGCTGCGATGTCACCGTTGTTTCCTCCATTGTTTGCCATCTTCTCGTCGGAGAATCCCAAGGATCGACCGATTTCTGATACCAAATGATGTAAATAGTAACGCAGCGGAATAATAAAAAGTAACCGGGATAGACAAATAATCGAATTACCGATTACTTGACCTAATTCGAATCCACGAATTAGGGTTTTGATAAGAACTCACCACCCTTGGAATCCACCAAAAGGATACGGAGTTGGAAGAAAGTTCGCCACTAATCGGAATCCACCGAATAGATAAGAACATTCAAAGAAATTTACCGAGAAGGGACACAATTGCAACGCAATTCTTTAATTGAATAAACTGATTGATTGATTCCTTTACAAATGAAGGAATGAAGTATTTATAATAAGGAAGAACCTATTTACAATTGTTTTGAAAAGTCACTAATATGAATCAGCACAAAAGGAATAGACATGTCTTTTTGCTGAAGAGTCATGAGCATTAAACAATAGTATGCCTCTTGGATGAACAGTCACAAACAATGGCTTTTCATGAACTTCACGAACAGACACCACCTTCCAGGCACCCCTCGGCCGAGGCACACAACCTGTTCGGCCGAGCAACTATCTTCCCTCGTCCGAGCAACTCCCTTTCCTCGTCCGAGCAAAACCATTGGAAAGCCCAAGTTTCTGCCTTTCTCCCCCTCGGCCGAGGCATTGCAACAGCTCGGCCGAGCACTCATGCTTGAGACCTCCGTTTAAAACATCAGAATCGTTACGAGCCATGCCATCTTTGTCCCCAAGTTGTTCTTTCTCAATACGATCTACATCACTAACGAACTGTCATAAGCAAATTACAAATTTACTGAAATTTAACAAAGTTATAAAAATTGTGTTATAAACAATTAAAGCTACAAAGCACAAACACGTTCTTCAAAACTTTTCTAATTTAAGGATAATTGGCTGAAGAGTAGTGTAGTTGGAAGCCTACCTAGATCAGATTTTTGCAACAATTTTCCCTATGTGATATCTGATTTCATCTGTGTATGTGTATGCTATTCTTGCCCTCTTAGTTGCTCCATGAACCTTTATTTTTTCACTTGTGACTAATAAAACCTTATCACATTTTTAATGGGGGGACAAAAAATCTAGTGTGATTTTTTGCTAGCATAAACCTCCAAATTGAATTGTTACCTTACGATTCAAATTAGACATTTGATAAGAAACCAACATGAGGCAAAAATAGTAAGGGCAACTCCAACAATGGTCCTAAAATTTATTTTTGATATCCACACAAAGGTCCTTGCATCTCCAATAGCAAAAACTAGAGGTATCAAAATTTGATTAAGTCCTTAGCAAAGTACCATATTTAGGACTTTGCTACTTCATATTTTTCCATACACCCTTTTTTTCATTTTCTTTTTACATTTGTTCTACTTCTTTTTAATTTATTTAATTATACATAAAAAATTTGATTTTTGATTTAAATTTATTTAAATTTTTATATAATTATTTATAAAATTTTAAATTTTATAAAAAAATAATTAATTAAAATAATTATTATATTTCAAAATTATTTATAAAATTTTATTTTTTGAAATAACTAATTAAAATAATTATTATATTTCAAAATTATTTATCATATTAAAAATATTAATAAAGTTATTAACTTAAAAAAAAAACTAATTTGGTACCTAATTTTTGATACCCATTGTTGGAGATGATTTTTTAGGACCATGCAAAAAGTCTTCATGGATATCAAAATTTGATTTTAGGATTCTTAGGACTAGGACCACCATTGGAGTTGCCCTAAGATAAGAGACGAAGAGACGAGTAGAGATTTAAGAACGCTAATAAACCGGTGCCCCTTCAAGAAAAAGAAGTACGTCGTCTTCTGTTGCGGTCACCAAATAACTTAAGACATCATATCATCAAATGTACAAAATTGTGACAGAATCATTTGCTTGAGCCCAATTTCATAGGAACCTATTTAACATCTGTTAATAATGAAATTTAGGCCCAATTTTGACTCTAATTGCCCAATGCCATGCCCAACTCTTTCTGTATCCAGATTACCCACTGTTCAGCCAATTATTACGTTCTCTTGCCACTGGGTAACGTATCTGTATTAGGGTTCAACCCAGCAGTCAGTTTGACAAAGGAAGAACGGCTGCAGAGATGGTGTCGTTGAAGCTTCAGAAGCGGTTAGCATCGAGCGTCCTCAAGTGCGGGAAGGGCAAGGTCTGGCTTGATCCTAATGAAGTTAGCGAAATCTCCATGGCCAATTCCAGTAATCTCCCTCTCTCTCTCTCTCTCTCTCTCTCTCTCTCTCTCTCTCTCACACACACACACACTCACACTACAACTCACACACACTGCATAGATTCATTTGAATGAGCTATGTTACATTGTGCTGAAAGATTATGAGTTGCCTGATTTTATATTTCTACTGTTGTGTTTTTGATTGTGCGTTGCAGTAATTGTATCGCTTTGAGATTTACTGACACTTAAGACTATCATCTCCACGATTCCCTTCTGAATAGGTTGGAATGTTTAGCGATTTGGGTTCATAATCCACGAGTTGTGGTTTTATAAATTAGAGTTTTCGGACTTTCTGGTGTTTTTGACTAGGTTTTCTTTAGCGAGTGTCTCTTGAGTCTTGACAATCGGCAAGACTAATTCATGTTAATGATCAGAGTATTCATCAGTTTGTATTTTGCTCAGCTGTGTTTTTATCGCTATGCATTTAGTGTATGGAGCCTTAGATTGTAAAGCTCTTTCATAGAAGTAGGAATGTATCACGTATAGAACAGTCGAGCTACATTTGATTTGTCTTTGGGGGCAGAAGAAAGGGGGTTAATCGTCTGTCTCTTCTCCTCTATTAACTCCATTTTGTTATGAAAGAATCTTTCATAGCAAATAATCAGCAAGTATAGCATTCTCCAAGCTTGTGGGTGTTGGTAGAATTCTTTGCTTGATCAGTATTGTGAGTATTTTTTTCTGGACAAGAAATTTGTCATAGGCTCCCTTGGTTTATTGTTCAGTTATACCGCGCATAGTTATCAAAAGCGCGCCTAGGCGCGCACCTAGGCTCCGAGAGCAGAGAGGCTCAGCTTTGGAGCCTGGATTGTGCTAGGCGAGGCTCTGTTTCATAGGCGAGGGATTAGGCGCTCCTAGGGCTGAAGCGCGAGCCTTGATGGTGTGCGCCTAGGCTCCGGGCACAATAATTGACCAACAATTAAATCGTAACTAAACCTAATACGCGACTATTACTCTTTTCTGCCACGACTCTCTCACGTACACGTGTCATAACTCTGTATAAGAGTAGCGATCTCTAGGAACTCCTTCAAACTAACAGCGACGACCTCCGGCGACCTGGGAAGAACTCCGACGATCTCCCTGATCACTTGATGTTGTATGTATACTATATTTTTAGTATAGTATACATACATTTATGACATACTCCCTCCGTCCCGCTCGAAAGGGCAATTTTGCCTCCTAGCACGGAAATTAAGAAATGAATAAGGAAAGTGATGTAAGAAAGAGAAAAAGGTTAAATGTTGTGAGTATGAAAAATTAAATAGGAGAGAGAATGAGTGGGAGGAATAGTTAGGAGAGAGAATGTTGTGAGTGTAAAAGTAAAGTAGGAGAGAGAATGAGTGGGATAGGAAGAGTATAAAAATAATAAAAACTTTCCTTTTTGGGATTGTGCCCTTTTAAATGGGACGTCCAAAAAGGAAATTTGTGCCCTTTCGAACGGGACGGAGGAAGTATAACGTATGTTTGTGCTTGTTTCTTTTATGACTTATAACATATGTTTGGTTTACTAATTACATTTGATTTATTGCTCATCTTGATGTTGTATGAATACTATATTTTTAGTATTTTAAGGCATTTTTGTGTCGTCACTCGGGCGCGCGCCCGCCTTGCGCCTAGGCTCCGGGCACACCTTTTGCGCCTTGGTGCGCCTTGGGCCTTTAATAACTATGATACCGCGGTCACGAATGGGAATTGGATGAGGAGATAGGAGAGGGAGCAAAATCCATTCCTCTCCTCGAGCAATTCAAATCACAACCCGCGGCTAAAGCTAAGGAGAAGACCGTGATTTCTCCCTCCAATAAGGCAAAAATGAACAACACGAACCCATATTTTATTGCGTTCATGCGCTAAATGTGAGATATCCACCAGTAAGGCTCGACGAAATGTGGTCGCACCATGGATGCCTTTGCGGACGAGATCGTCAACGCGCCAATCCAAAGAGGGAAACCTCCTCAAATAGAGACCTATTATGGCTCCACCAATGTGAAGTGCCGTATGGGAAGGTTTGAAGGACATGGGGAGGTTTGAAGGACAGATGGCCTTATTCTACTCGGATGAAGCCGTTATGTGTAAAGCCCTAGCTGCTTCCTTCACGGGCAAGACTTTGTCTTGGATGTTGGCCCTTAAGCCTTAAGCCCAAGTCCCTAAAAAGCTATAATCAATTCAGGAAGCGAGCCCGCGAGGCCAAAAACTGATCTTATAAGACTCAAACAAAGCACCGCGAAAACCACCAAATCATACACTCGGTTCAGAAAGATGTCCGAGCAGATCGTAAACCTGTCCGAGAGCGATATTCAGCTCTGCTTTGAGAGCGGCCTATTCTCCAGTTTCTTAAAAATGAACTTTGCCTCAGACAGACCCAAAAATGTGGAAGAGATGTATGAATGAGCCTCTGCTATTGCCTCAGCAGAAGAGCCCAATGAGCTAGCTGCCCGAAGGCCGGTCAAAGAAAGAATAGAGCTTATGCAAGATGCTGGCCAAGGATCAGGTTGCGGTCACAATCAGGGGAAAAATAGAAATCGCAACACTGATAAACTCAGAAGATTGGCGGACGAAACAGTTTATACACCCCTGACCGCACCGCGAGCAGCGATTCTGAAAGCCATGGAAGCTCCTCCTCCTCCCCCAATGGGCCGAAGGCCAAGTGAGAGGAGCATGACTAAGTTTTGTGACTATCACAACGACTACGGTCACAACACTATTGCCTCCGTAGAAGAGCCTAATGAGCTAGTTGCTCGAAAGCCGGCCAAAGAATGAATAGAGCTTATGCAAGATGCCGGCCAAGGATCAGGTCGCGGTCACGACCAGGGGAAAAATAGAAACCGCAACACTAATAAACTCAGAAAATTGGCGGACGAAACAATTTATACACCCCTAATCGCACCGCGAGCAGCAATTCTGAAAGCCCCTTCTCCTCCCCCAATGGGCCGAAGGCCAAGTGAGAGGAGCATGGCTAAATTTTGTGACTATCACAACGACCACAGTCACAACACTGAGGATTGCTTCTAGCCGAAAGAATTATTCAGCAAAAAATCAATAATGGCGAGCTGGCCAAATGGGTAAAGGGTGATAATAGCAACAACAATGCTAACACCAGTAGGGCGCGATCCCAGCGTGGCCCAGAAAGAAAAGAGAAAGAGAATAATGATGAGGACGAACAATGGACCTATAACATTAATTTTATTGGAATATAGGCTCCCTCCAACAAGCAACTCCCCCATCAGATTAATTAAGACGTTAGAGAAGGTATTTTTGATTCCTCCGTTGACTTCAGAAGAATTAGCAAGAAATAGGATTTAAGCGAAGTGAGCTGACCTCCACTCTCTTCCATTCCACCCAGCCTCTAACCGTCAGAAGAATGAAGATTTCGCGGACAAACATCAGTAGGGTCCTCATTGTACTTTCGCATTTTAAAATTGTACTTTCGCATTTTTAAAAATGTGATCACCCCGTCAATATTCTCATAAAAAAAACTAACGGAAATTAGTCAATTGACCTCACACGACTAACTTTTATTATATTTTTGACGAAGATTTTGACATGTAGATGAAGAGAGGGTGACAGAAGTTGTTGAAGGTGATGGGGTGGTTGAAAGAAAGGGGTAAGGTGGGTGGTGTTGAAGAGGAGGGTGCATCTCGAGAATTAAGAGAGAAGGAGAAATGAGATAATTAGGATTAATTTTTTTTTTAGAGATTAATCAACATCTAGGTTAAAAATGTAATAAATTCAGTCATGTGAGGTTAAGTAGCAAACTTTTGTTATGTTTTAAGGAAAAAATGTTGATTGAATGAGCACATTTTGAAAAGTATGAATGTTTAGTGAGGTTATTTCAAAAATAAAAGTTAAGTGAGCACGTTTTGAAATTAACCAAGTTTAATGACTAAAATATAATTTTGCCTATTTATTTAGAAATGATTCATTTATTTATGGATGGAGGGGAGGAGTTCATTTTATATTGATTTAAAAGTGGACTATTTGCAAGTGCAACTCCGCCACACATATGATTGATTTTATATTTTTCTTAATTTACTGTAAAAATAGTCTCCAGTTAATGTCTTTTATTGTGGACATGTGACCGCACATGCTAATCACCGTTAAGTTTTTTAATAATTCGTTAAAGTTGAGACTCGAATTATGGATTTTGTGTATTTATTTTAATTAACTGGACTGCATTCATTATGTACTAAACACATGTATTTTATTTGACGGTACTGTAACTAAACAGTGGAAGGACCATTGAAAATCCTTTTGAAGGGAAATGATGTTTAATTACTCCAAGTCATCAATGTTTATCTTCTGACATTATTTTTAACCCTGACAGTCATATAATATGAAAAAAAAAAGGTTTGCTAGGCACAAAGGAGAGAAGTTAAGGGAGACATTTGTTAAAAGCTACTCCCTCGGTCCCGGTTCAATGTTCTTATTTTGACTATGCACGCTTATTAAAATATGAATACAAAAATTGAGTAAAAAATAATAGAGTTGAGGATATAATTGTCCATTTATAAAGCAATGATGAAAGTAGATAAATAAGTAATAATTTTTTTATAATATATAAACTTTATGTGGACATGATTGTCCAAAACGCTGTTCATAATTTACCATTTAAGGAATAAAACAACTAAAAACCTTAAAATGAGATATATCAAAACGAAAAATAATAATCTCAAACAGTCAAACTCAAACCGGGTCTGAGTGAGTAAAATATAAGGTGTACTCCCTCTGTTTCGGTTTAATATTTTTAGTTTGACTTGTCACGTAGATTAAGAAAAAGTAAATATTGTGAATTTGAAAAAGTAAGGTAGGAGAGAGAAAGTGGGTATGAAGGATGATAAGTTGGGCTTATTGTGCATTTTAAGTAATAAAACAACTAAAAACTTTAAATTATAATAAATTAAAAAGAAATTAAAAATCTTAAACTAGTACGGAACAATAATTTATAAGAGATGTCAATAGTGACACATCAGGGTCAAAAGAGGGAAAACCCCGAACCCAAGCCACTCTTTTCCTCTTATTTAGAAGTCCCTCTCCGTCAGTCAATAACTCCGCCTCTGCTTTTTTCTTTTTCTCTATCTTTGTGTGTGTGTGTGTGAGAGAGAGAGAGAGAGAGAGAAAGAGAGAGGAAATGGTGTGTATTTTATTTCGGAAGCGGTGATGATAAACATATATCCCAGGTCATTATGAGATCTTTTTCTGTTGTGAATCAGATCTGGGAATAGAAATATTTTTCTGACATTTAATCTGAGCTTCAATCAACACGATTTTCAAGTTAATAATATATTTTTGTAAATTTGGGCGTTTTTTATTTGATTTGATTTTATGGAGTATATTTGAGTTGATCAGTGTTGGTTACCGGTGATGATTAATTTTACCATGCTAATTCTGATATCTTTGATTGAAACTATCAATTCTTAATTTTCTGAGGAAACTTTTAATGTTATTTTACAGTAGTTTCTTAATTTCGTGTTTTTTGACGTTTATTCATCTGTTTTGTAACATTGCTTTTTCAAGAAATTGTTATTTCATATAAAGTAGGTTTTTTATTTGCTTAATTGAGTGTTAAGACCATTTCTAACGCACTTCGATTTTTCTCTTCATTTCTTCAAATTGGTCATTATTTATGGCTCCAACCCACTTCAAATTTACCTTCAAAAATACTTCATGAAGCAACACTATTCGCTTGATAGCTTGCTTCATTTAGAAGCAAATGTTCAAAAATGTAATTTAGTCCCTCCAATTTCAAAAGTTGCATATTGTGTATTGTATAAATTTTAAAAATATATTTATTATTTGAATTAGTCTAGATTATTGCTACATTTAATATTTGAACCAGACTAAAAAAGAAAGACATATTTATTTAAATTAATATAAAATACATAAAACACAAATTAAAAGATATATTGTATAACTTAAGCTAAAATACACATAACATAAACTAAAATGCATTTAAAAATTAAATTACATAAGCTTGAAATGGAAGAATTATTACATACTCCCTCCGTCCCACGTTAGTTGAGACTAACTTTTTGGGCACACTAATTAAGGAAAATGAATAAGATAATGAAAATGTGTGGTAGAAAATGAAGAGAGAGAATGAGTGGAGTTAATAGTAGGTTGGTTGAATAAATTGTATGGTGAAAAATGAAGAGAGAGAATGAGTGGGTGGGGTAGGGTGAATATAAAATATTAAAAATTTTGCCATTTTGGGCAGTCTCAACTAACGTGGGACGGCCCAAAAGGGAAAGAAGTCTCAACTAACGTGGGACGGAGGGAGTATTTATTTGGAATTTTATCATCTCAAATAAAAGAGAGGGTTCAATATAAAAAAAAATTAAAAATTTGTGTGTTTTTGTAAAAGTGGTAGAGTAGTGGAAAGATGAGGTGTAAAGGGAAAGATACTAGATATATTCCTTTTGAAGTAATAATTTATGGTTTGAGTTGAAGAAGGAAAAAATTTAAAGCAAAATTTGAAGGAAAAATTGCTTCAAAAGCTACTACCGGATAGAAGATGCCCTAAAAAACACACAATATTTAGTCGATTTGTGAATGAACCTTGTTACCTTTATTAATGTATCGAAGAATCAAAAGTATAAAATAGTAATTCCTTAGAATATCTTTATTGGTGACTCCAATTCAACCTATTAATAAAATATTACTTCTCTATCCTTCACATATAGGCAATTTACAATTTCAACCAACTTTCATTTTTTATGCTTTATTAGTGACACCAACACAAATCAACCTAATTTTTTTTAGTGAATATAAAATTATGTTGATGTTGAACATTTCATCTCAAATTATTTATAAGATTATTTTTATGGGGCGAAGGAATTTTACCATATACTTTTTTTTTCTAAATATTTAGATATGGTTTACAGAAGCTTTGTGGAAAAAAAACAAAACAGTGAGCTCTTATGACAAGATTTTTTATCAAATTACAAAACAGCGAGATTTTGATTTAAATGTTTTTTAATATATAAAAGCTAAATTTAATTTTATAGATAAATATAATCTATTCATTAAAGTTAAACTTTCTCTCAACCAATAAAGTGATTCCAAGTGTCACACTCTTACCTTTCATGTTGGTGGTGACATTGGTTGGCTAACCAACATTGTGTTTAGCCGCACTATTTTTTTTTTTTTTTTTGCCATTTGATGGTGATCCATAGTAAGAATGTCACTAATAAAGCTAGTCTTAGATGCATAGTTCAGAGTCACCGGTGATTTTAGATCATATACTCCATATCTCATACCCCAAATCTTAATTCATCTACCTAAATCTCATATAACGGTAACCTGTATCATAAACCTTAAATCTAAATCATATACTTCATACCCTGAACCTTAAACACTAATTCATTTACATTAATCTCACATATACCTATATTATAATACTTAAATCTAAATCATATACTCTATACTCTAAACCTTAATTCATCTACATTATTCTCATATATATCATATACCCTAAACCTTGAATCACAACTATATACTCCATACCCTAAGCCCTAATTCATCTACCTTAACCATATACTCCATACTCTAACCCCCTAAATTATATACCTAAATCTCATATATGGTCTAAATCGAACCACTCAATCTTATACCTATACTCCTTATATACATTTTACCCTAAAACTTGAACAAATAAGAGTTAGTTTATGATTTGAACTTGATAATCAAAGAAATTAATGAATTGTTAGGAAAAGTTAAGAGTTAAGGGGGTTTGTGTGAAAAAATTGTGAGGGGAGGGGGTGGTATTTATAGTTGAGAAAATATGTTAGGAAAACAAAAATATTTTGTATTTAACCACATACCCCATACTCTTAACGGCTATATTCTAACAAATCTAACGAAAATTTGGACGAATTTGACAACGGTTTCGGTTTCGGTTCAGGCAGTTCGAAACCGCCGGTTCACGGTTTTTCAAAAGTAACCGGAACCGGACCGCCAAACCGCTGGTTACGATTTTAAACGGTTTTGGTTCGAGGCGGTTCCGGTTCCGACCGGTTCCGGTTCGTGGCGGTTCAACGGTTCCGTGCCGGTTCTGGTTCCAGTTTGATCATCCCTATGTCCAATGATCCAAAAAGCTTCATTAATCAAAACAATGCTTTGTTTAGTAAGCCATATTAATCCTTCCTATATTAATTTATGATTTTCTATCTACTTTCCAATGTACCCGAAATGATCTTTTTCAAATGATAAATGGTATGAATAAAAGGATAAAGAATGAGTAACTAATGGATTGGGAGAAGCTATGACACCACTGCAAAAACTAATTCTATCTCGCCAGTAAATCTTTCATTGCCTAGAACAGATTAATAAGGCAACTCGTTTATCGGAATGTCTAGTATTCTCTCTGAGATTGTTCTCTTTCATCTTTTGTTTATTAATTTTCCAGAAAATAAAAATGTACTTTGTCATATTTATAATCCCTAGAATGCTAGATTGTGGCGACGCCAAGAATTTGGGATCAATTCCAAAAGGTTCCTCCTACCCGAATTAATAAGACAGAGACCATAGAATAATCTATATCCCATATAAAGAGTTCATTCAGATCAATATTCCGAATAAACCCTAGTCTCCTCAACCTCATGTATCTCATTTCAATTGGATCTTTCTCTCTCTAAAAAACTCTCTCTCTCCCCCGTCAAAACCTAACCACACCATCGTTGCACCATCTGTGCCAGCAACCTTCCCCTTCCACTATTCCGATTGTCGCATTATTCTCTCTCCTCCGTCATCTCCGATCGAAAATAGTTGCAGATCACCTTCGTCTCTCTCGGGGCTACCATTTCGCCGCCTCGCATAATCTTCTCCGATGAACACCACATCAATGCCGCCGCCTCAAGCCTACATAGAGCTAGTAGAATTCTTTTCCAATTCGTCCAGATTTGCTTGAATGGTGCCGATTTCTTGTCACAACAACGATGATCCGACTATATTAACACAGATCAGTCCAAATCTGGTCTTCGACCAAGAATCCGACCTTCCAATCTGGTCCAGATCCCTGCAGTTAGTTTTTCTTATACAAATTACATGTTTTAAGTAATGCTTTTATTGTAAATGTTTTTTCCTTGTATTTGAGACAAAATATTGTTAAGAGACCGGAAATTGGTTTGGATTCTTTAAAGATATTGTTGAGTTTGGTTATTTTTTTGTTTTAATGTATGGAATTTTTAAATTGAATGTGTTTGTGCAATGAATGTGTTTGTGTGTTTATGTATTTGTTACATGAGTTTTTAATTTTTATGAAATTATGTTATTTCTTGTTTAAAACTAGGTCTTATATTTTATGCATGACTAATTTAGTCTAATAATTTTATTTATTCTCTTAAAAATTGAGAAAAAAAGTGAAAAAATGAATCTTATACTTTTTGTATAAGATTTTATTTAGTCTTATACATATATAGAGTTAGTTTTAATAGAATAATAGAGTTTTTTTTATTTATTTTCTTAAAAATTGAGAAAAAAAGTGAAAAAATGATTCTTATACCTTTGGTATAAGAGGGGAACTAGTCTTATACTTGAGGTATAAGAGGACAAATGGTTTATTTTGAATATTGGAAATACGCTTTTATTTAGTCTTATACAAAAATAGAGTTAGTTTTAATAAAATATTAGAGGTTTTTTTATTTATTTTCTTAAAAATTGAGAAAAAAAGAGAAAAAATGATTCTTATACCTTTGGTATAAGAGGGGAACTAGTCTTATACGTAAGGCATAAGAGGACGAAGGGTTTATTTGGAATATTGAAAATACGCTGATCTTTTATGTCTTATTGATTTGGCCCAAGGGCCCCAGGGTCAGAAGCCTTGGAATTTGGCGCAAGGGGGTCGAGATTAATCTAGCGATAGAAAACTACATGTTAGTACCTGAATTTAGAATATTAAAGGCAATTTTACATAAATTAAGGGGTTCGAAATTGATAGAATTATGGTTTTTAAAGGGAACAAAATCATTATTTCCAAAATATGAATGTACTACAACGGAAAACATTTAAAAGCAAAGGGCACAAGTAATCCCCTTTGGTTCAGCGTGGCTCACCGGTGATGCTAGGCTCTGTATCATAGGTGGTCCTTTGAAGTGTAACTTCTCAGTTGGAACCCGTAAAGAAGTTAAAACTATGTCTATAATCAAAGTCAATGGGAGAAACCCAATATTCAGTGATGCTTGGTCTCAAGCATAGTTGCGAAAAGCTAGCGCCTCTCTCGCCCGCCTCGCCGTTATGACGCCTTTAGGCGTATGTGTAGTGTTAAAATAGGTAATTTTATAATTTTAGTTTCAATAATTTAACTTACCCAATGCGTTGTTTTGGGATATTATGGAGTAAAGATAGCTTGTGACATATATGAGAAAGAAAGATGTCCATAATTTCTCTCAAGCGATCAAAAGAAAATAAGTGTGATAAATAACAAATTAGAACGACGTTAAAGGAGTGAGACAAAAACACTACAAATGCTTTCTTTATTCAAATTTTTGAAGGGAGGTTTGCAAATTTTAATATCTTTAATAATTTAATTTGTTTTTTCGCTTTACTTTGGGTCTCCTTTGTTATTTGAAGTTTATATCTTATGTTCATCAATATGTGTGGAATTATACATTTGAAATTATATATTCGAATTCACCTATTTCACGCTTTTAAACGACTATTTGTTTAATGATTTAAACATAAAATGTGTTTTTTGTCTTAGAATTCTTACTTTTGGTTGTTTTAGTTGTGTTAAGTTGCTATTACATGTGAAATTGTGACCTTTATTTAGTGCAAAATTCTCGTTCTTAACATGTTTAAGCTTTGTTTAATATATTTTACATATACTCCCTCCGTCCCATTACAAACCACAAACTTTCCTTTTTGGTCGTCCCATTACAAACCACAAACTTCCTAAAATGGAAAGGAATCTTTACTATTCCCTCCACTCATTCTCTCTCCTACATTATTTTAATACTCACAACACCATTATAATTCACTATTTCCTCCACTATAATTCACTTTTCCTTAATTTCCGTATCTACAGTAAATTTTCCATTCTGGACAAATTTAAGTTGCTATTTTACTATTCCTTTTGTTCTATTTTACCGTCTTTCTCGCATTTCGGCCGCCTCGCCATTCGCCTTTTCTAGGAACTTCTCGCCCGCCTCTCGCCTTTCGCCTTTAACAACTATGGTCTCAAGTGTACCATAATTCAACGCTCATCTTAGTCTTGAAATTATAATAGTCCAGTCTAGTACAGGTGATAATGCTGAAACCATAAATACTAGATAGTGAAACTCTTTACCGAATTATTATTGAAATCCATTTATTTACTTTATTCTTATGCTTTACTTCTCTCTGTCACTCTCTCTCTCACACACACACACACATGTTTCTGTAGTATTGTTGAATCGTTGACACCCATTGCAATAAACCTAAAAATTGACATACGTAATACTCAACATATGATATCCCCCCAATATTTAGCTGGGTTGTTTGAGAGAGCGAAAACTTCTCTTGTTTTCTTAGATTCTTTGCAAAGTTATTGTTCCCTCTGTCCCATAGTGAATGACCTTTTCGCGAAAAACTTTGTCCCTAGTGATTTTACAATTTTTTTCACCATTCATTATATACTTGCAAAACTAAAAGTTTAAAACGTAGATATCAAAGATTTTCATACATCTTAGTTATTAAAATTGACAAAAAGTTGAGTTTCTTAAATTTGTCCAGAATGGAAAATGGTCATTCATTTTGGGACAAAGGGAGTACTGTTCTTCATTTAGAGAGTATGTACTACTTTTAGTAGCACTCATAATGTTATACTCCCTCCGTCCCAAATTCAATGTCCAAAAAATTTCAAATTTAAATTTGTTTGTACATTCATTTTGGGACAGAGCATGCGGTTTTTGACCGACGCCCAAATTTTTGGGACAGAGGTAGTAGTTTATGTGTGGTCTGTGCTTTTGATCATCTTTAGTAGTTAATGTTGCTACATGGAACTTCAGGGCAAAACATAAGGAAATTGGTGAAGGATGGTTTTATCATCAGGAAGCCGACAAAGATTCACTCTCGCTCTCGTGCACGTAGAATGAAGGAGGCCAAGCGAAAGGGTCGTCATTCTGGCTATGGTATGATCTGGTTTAATAGTCGCTAAATTCGCATTCAAATTTTGCGAAAATTTTCATTGAGAAGTTGTTTGCCTCTGGCCGTGAAACACTCAACAAAACTAAATAGTCATTGAATTAATCTGATAGGTAGTTATAATTTCTTCTTCTTTTGTTTTGTATTCAACTGTTTTAAAGATGCATGAGATTCTCCTTTGGGAAAGGAATTGTGCAGCACCAGATATTAAGCAGACCTGTAATGAGTAAATAAATTTGTACATTTGACAGTCGAGTGTCTAGGAATTATATACAGTTGAGTCAAATGTCTAACAATCAGATACTCATGTTTGATGTTCGTGCACCCATTGTATATTTATAAGTTCGTTAAATTTGATTCTTGCCCTCTGAAACATTCTTAAGGTAAGCGAAAGGGTACAAGAGAGGCAAGATTACCAACTAAGATTCTCTGGATGAGAAGGATGCGTGTTCTGAGGCGTTTGCTTCGCAAGTACAGGGAAGCCAAGAAGATTGACAAACACATGTATCATGACATGTACATGAAGGTGAAGGGTAATGTGTTTAAAAACAAGCGTGTCTTGATGGAGAGCATCCACAAGTCAAAGGCTGAGAAGGCTAGAGAAAAGACCTTATCTGATCAGTTTGAGGCCAAGAGAGCCAAGAACAAGGCAAGCCGTGAACGGAAACATGCCAGGAGGGAAGAACGATTGGCCCAGGTATGATCTTCATTAGAAAAAACCTTCTGAAAATTAAAAAAAAAAACTTCTGAAAATTGTTATTGATGGAGTGGTTGAATTCTCCTTTCTTCCCAAAAAAGTAGTCACATGTAAACTGTCAAATTTCTTTAAGACCGTACTTTTACTTTATTTCCTTAAACATTTTCACTGAAATCACAAGTCTCTTTATATTAAAAGAATGATATCTTTTTATTTAAAGATAGCTAATTTTAGGACAAAAACTCATGTGAGAACATGAAAACCCGTCTCATCCATGAGACGGGTCGGATCCTGACCCATCACCCGCCCAACAAAGCCAACCCGCGCCTCCGCCCAAGCTTTTTGCATATGGGCGGTCGCCCAAGCTGGAATCAGCCCACATTTTGCCTTGGCCCAATCCTTCAGCCAACATAAAGTAATAGTTTGTATACATTAAAGTAATAGTTGGTATACATTAAAGTAATACATATATACAGAAAAGTAATAATGTTTTTTCCTATGTTTTCTTCGTTTGGCAAAAGTAATACTTAAAGTAATAGTTTGTATACATTAAAGTAATACATATATACAGAAAAGTAATAATGTTTTTTCCTATGTTTTCTTCGTTTGGCAAAAGTAATACTTATTATAGAAATATGTTACAATTTCATCTATCAAAGTGTTACATTTACTTGTATAAACTATTACATTCATATACATAAGTTATTACATTTCAAAAATAATACATATAGTTTGTATTACATTTGAAAGAAATGGGTAAAAACGAGCTTTTATTTTTTTAAAACAGGTATTACGTTTACTTATGACCAATGTTACTTTATATGTATACAGTCATTACATTAAGAGATGGTAACTATTACTTTTGCTCTGAAAAAAAATAATATAAAAAAAAAAAAACATAAAAAAAAAAAAAATTGGCCTATAAAAGGCTGCCACGTGGCGGGTCATGCCCCATGGGTCATGGGTCGACCCGTCTCATGCATGAGACGGATCCCATGTTCTCACAGGAGACCGCCTCTAATTTTAGAAGTACGTTTTTCTTTTGTCCAACAAACCAAAAAGGAAGTATAACTATTCTTTGGGGAAGGGAAGGTGACTGCTGTAAGCTGTTTTTTTTTTTTTTAAGATACCATCTCCTTTTTGTGTTTGTGGAGTTGTTTCATTATAGCCTATTTGAGATATGGGTTCTGATTCTTGGTATGCTATTCCATTTTGTACAGGGACCCGTAGAGAAAGCAGCACCAGCACCAGCACCGGCTGCTCAACCGGCTGTGTATGACATCTTACTGCAGTACTAGGATTTTTAAATATTTACCTCTTTGATTATTATGGTTATATTTTTTGTTACTAAATGAATCATGTTTGTTTTCTACAGGGGAGCCAAGAAAGCAAAGAAGTGAGATGATGTTCCCCCTTGTCCACAACATAATTGAAATGAAATTATATAGGAGTAGGATGACAAAAGCCATTTTCTCCTTTACAGTGAGTTTTGTTGAAATTAATTTATTTTCAGGATTTTGAAGAATTAGATAAATTGTTGTTTAATATTTGTGGTTTGTGGTGACTGGCGTAGTCTGTTATGCTTCTCCACTCCAATCCTTCCTATGCTTTGGAACATGATGACTTCATGTAAACATTTAATAGTTTTTGCAAAAGACCAAAAATGTGTACTTGTCCCACTTTTTTTTTTATTGTTAATACCAAAGTATTTGTATTTTAAGCAATAATTTTAGTTTAATTTAATTATGCTAATGAAAATCTATAACTTGTTATTTATACTATTTATAATGGCGTATCAATAACCAGCTTTGATTTTCATTAGGATATTTAAATTAATCCTAAATTATTGTTAAAAAGTACCTTTTTATTAACAATAAAAAAATTCTGAAGATTGTTTTGGGTAGGGAAAATATTAGGACTGAGTAGAGCAGAGTGTATTTGGTCTTAAAATTCTCAAATTGAATTGAACCTATAAAGACTTGAAATGGAACTGAATAAAAACGAAAATAGTTTTTTTTTTTTGAATGATACAATTATCTTGTAACAAATTAAAAATGAAAGTAGCATTTTTTTGGAATATACTCCCTAATTCCTTCGAAATAATGATGTTCCTATTTTATTTTTTAGCTGTTGATTTGAATCATCTAGCAATAATTTAGTTAAAATTAATTATTCTAAAATAATCTAAAAATTATTATTAATATGTTATATGTATATATATATATAGGGTTTTGTTAGGATATCCACCATAGGAGTATTCTAACAAGTGACCCATCATTTTTGGACAAAAATGTCCCTCATTCTTCAAAGCAACCATATGTATGATAGGGGCAAAATTGTAATCATCAAAGAGAGATATACTAACTCTCTCTCTTATTTAATTCTCTCTCTCTCTCTCTTATTTAATACTCTCTCTCTCTCTCTCTTATTTAATACTCTTTCTTTCTCTCTCTTTGACGATTACAATTTTGCCCCCATCATACATATGGTTGCTTTGAGGAATGAGGGACATTTTTGTCATAAAAATAATGAGTCACTTGTTAGGATACTCCTATGGTGGGTATCCTAACAAAACCCATATACTCCCTCCGTCCCAATAAAAGCTTCACTAATTACCCAAAAGGGCGTCCCGTTAGAAGCTTCACATTTCTTTTTTTGGCAAAGAATGTTTACTATTTCCTCCACTCATTCTCTTTCCTAATTCACTATTACACTCACAACACTTTTCAAATTTACTATTTCCTCCACTAATTCTTTTTCCTATTTTCAAATTATACTCACAACATTTTTTTTTCCACCCATTTTCTTAATATTTGTGCCCACCCAAAAGGGTGAAGCACTTATTGGGATGGAGGAAGTATATATATTAGAACAATAAAATTAATCTTAAGTATTCTTTCATTCAAATTGAAAATAAAAAAAGTGGGGATGAAAATATGAAGTACAGTATACAAATTAATTGATTTTAAATTATTTTTAATTAAAAAAATCAGTTTAATTAACACTCAATAAAAGAACCGAGATCTGAAATGGAACAGCCAAGCCGGGAAAGAATGCTCGCAAAAAGAGCTTAACGGAGGTCTCCATGTGTTTCAATGACTGGTAAGGCGGTCAGCTGGTAGAGCATAGGACTGAAAATCCGCCGGACCACTTTACAAGTAAACCGTTCCAAAACAGTGAGCGAAGGAGATCTGCATTTGCACACCGGGAACAACAACAAACTGCAAATGGGGACGTCGACGGCACTAGCGCCGGGACTATCGAGAAAGCTGAAGAAGGTTCTGGAGACTCGTACCGACACTCCAGATCTGCTTTCATCACTCAACACTCTCTCAACCTTCTACGCCGATAACTCTACAGCTGCTCGTCGCAATCTCCGATCAACCATCGTCAAACGTGGTCTCTCCATCAATCATGAGTTCCTCCTCGCTTCCGATGCTGCTCAAGAGGTCATCCATTCTCTCTCTCTCTCTCTCTCTAGGATTATCATTAATCGGTCATAATTGTGTGGTGTAGGCTTTGGATCGGGTTGAAGAGGAGGTTAATGCTCTTGCTGAATGCTGTGACAAGTAAGATTATGTATCAATAATCAATTATATAATTGCTTGGTCTTAGAATTATGAATTCATCATTTTTCATGTACATTTGGTTGTTGCAATGAGTATTATATTTTGGTAAATGATCTGGATTTCATAAAATATCTGAACTTTGATGCGAATGAGTTGATCATGTGATTTCTAAGCGTCTCAAGCCATAATTATATGTTGTCGATGAATCACATGCTTGAGACATCATTTGAGAGTCAAATATGAGACTTTGGATTTTTGTTGGGATCCCTTGTTCTAAAGTAGACACTTGTTTAGCGCAATGGGGCAATGCCAGGGATCTAAAGTATGTGGCTCTTCTGAATTTACATGAATGTGAGTATTGGTCAAGCACATTCATGTCTACTGGTTCTATCAAAACTAGGCTGCATCTTTGGGATTCTCTTGCAACAATCCAATAAACATGTGGTTTTGTTCAACCTTTGTAGATTAATGATAGGTATTTCAAAACACATATTTCAGAAACTCAATCTTGACTTTTAATTGATCTGTTAGAGTGTAGTTAGTTTTTGAACCAAGTATCTGTGCTATTTATACTACAATGGAATTGGCAATGGGTATCCTGGCTATATCTATACTAGGCTGCATCTTTGGGATTCTCTTGCAACAATCCAATAAACATGTGGTTTTGTTCAACCTTTGTAGATTACTGATAGGTATTTCAAAACACATATTTCAGAAACTCAATCTTGACTTTTAATTGATCTGTTAGAGTGTAGTTAGTTTTTGAACCAAGTATCTGTGCTATTTATACTACAATGGAATTGGCAATGGGTATCCTGGCTATATCTATACTATCCACAATGAACCCTTATAATGAGTAACACAGCTTGTAAAAGCTTAAGGTAAGAAGAGATGTGTGTATTGCAGGGACAATACACAGCTATCATAAGGGGTGCACTTGTCCCCCTTTTATTCCTGAATCTTTTTAGCACCCATTGTGATCTCAATCGCCATTTGGGAATTTTGATTCAGGGAAGGAAAAAAACACTTGGTACATAGTAATGGAAACTTTCTCACAATTGGCTTCCCTTACAGTTCATTTTTTTTTCTTTTTAAAGAAAAACATACTTAATAATTATGCATCATGTAGAAACTAAACATTGATAGGTAATTCATTATGCCTAATATATTTTTAATCCCCTTCAGATAAAATTCTTGCTTCACGATATGACCATGGAAATCAGAATAAAGCTTATTTCTTTGAGTGAACTTGTAGTAGTTGTAATAATTTAGTAAATCAAAGCAAGGGAACCTGCCTGTCTATTTGTAAAGCCTTTGACATCCATCTGACTATAAATGCTATACACTCGGGACTTATCTTGTAACTCAACACCCCAAACAACCAAAGCAACTAATTCAACGTTATTGAGCACCAATACCTCAATCTAATTTTGGAGGGGATACAACCCTTCTAAACAAATGAAATGGGGAAAGGAGAAGTTTAGAGATTGAATTAAGTGCGAGAGGAAAGAATAGTAAGAGTAAAGCCCAAATCCCGTGTATCTTAGCAAGGGACAATGATATATGCTTTTATTGTTTCAGACCCTTCTCGTAGTGTTGGGGGTGAAGGCAATTTGCGGTGGTGCAACATTTTGCATTTGGTTTATGTAAGTACTTTAGGTCATTTTGATGTGATGGGTGATGAAATGAAAGAACCACCTGCATTTCCCATCTGATCACTCTTCCACGCAATACCTTCAGTGATGGATATTTTGTCCCTCCACATATGTGATAGTAATGACCCTTGTTTAAAATGTAACGATCTTCCACCAAATTTTATTGCTGCTTGAGGTTACGTCCCCTATGTCACAATGACCCTTGTTTAAAATGATATCGAGCTTGTACCATTTTCCTTGTGGAATGCAAAACCTGGTTATGATACCCAGGTTACCTATGTTTGTTGATAAAGATGTGAGCCCCTTTTGTGTTTGCTGGGTTTCTCTGCTCTTGACCGATCTTATAGAACAATGATTAGCAAGTGCCCATGTTATTTTTCTATACCGAGGAGAGCGTGAAAAGAATATAAGTTGTTTGTTCATAAAGCCACTTAATTTTCTGTTTTCTAGTTTATATAGATAACTTCCTTTTAAGGCACTTGTCTGAGCCCAAGACTGGTAACATGCAGGATTGCTAAGTCATTGAACAACTGCAATGCTACCACTGGAGATATTATCAGTACCACGGAAAGGCTCAAACAAGAACTTGAAATTACTACGCAGAGGCAAGAGATTGCATCATGCTTCCTTCGTGATTATCAGCTTTCTAATGAAGAGGTTATTATTTGGTTGTCTTAAGTTGTTCCTGAGATTGCCAAAAATCCAGGATATCATTTATTCTCATTTATTATAGCTGTTCTTTTTGCAGATTAATGCACTGAGGGAAGAGGACTTGAATGAAGATTTTTTCAAGGCACTTAGTCATGTTCAAAAGATCCATGCTAACTGTAAAGTCCTGCTCAGGACCCATCACCAGGTAATCTCCTTCTCCCCCCCCCTCTCTCTCTCTTATGTGTGTGCATACACACACAACATATGGGGTGAACACTGTACCATGCATTAGTCAGCCTGCCTATCACAACAAGCACAACTTTTGTTCTTACGTTCGGTAACGCTAATCAATTTAATAATTCTAAACCACTTGCCTCTCTCGTTGTCAAGCAGCTTAGGGCAATAGCTACACCTTGAGCCATGTTTGCTGGTCGTTTGCAAAATCAATCTGGAGTGTTTGGTTCACTTTCTGTTCCATTTTGAAGGAAAACGTATTTCTCACTTCAAAAAGTTTCACAGCGTGCAGGTCTGGAGCTCATGGATATGATGGCTGTTTACCAAGAAGGGGCGTATGAGCGTTTGTGCAGGTAAAATCCAAGTTGAAGCTTTCACACGTGAAACTCTTGTTTTATTAATATCTTTAGGCTTCTAAGTTTCAGTAATTTATTGGACATGACAAAATCATTAGTCAGTTTTTGCTTCTTTTTCTTTATAAGTTTTTATTGAATAAGTGAATATGTGTGATTAAAAATTTCCCAAGTGAGAACTCAACCGTAGAAGCAAGAGGCCTTTACATGAAAATATAAACAGAGGCCAAGAACTGATGAAGCAAAAGAATTAACCCAATAAAGCTAAGCACCCAACCTTATCTCCCCCCCCCCAAAGAATCCACCAACGGGATGAGCGCAATGAGTAAATACTCATTCACCTAAAAATTAGAGTGCTAAATCAGTCAGTTTTTGCGTTTTCTTTCTTTTTGTTAAAATGTGGCTGGAGACTTGCTTAAGGATAAGCAGGCATATTTTTTCACGATCGATATTCTAACGGTTTGGCTTCTGGCGTTTATGGGCAACTTAGTCCCTATCACTTGTTAAATCCTACTTTTTGCTATTTTTGATTTTGTTTATGCCACATTCAACATTAGCCTTCGACTAGGTCAGATGTTTCTATGAAACTGTATCAACATGCTAACAATATCTACATGGTGCTTGCTTTGTTAAGAATTTTATCAGTTTATTTATGTTTTCTCTTTCTTTTAGGTGGGTTCAAACAGAGTGCAGAAGGTTGGGTGATACTGATAATCCTGAAGTTAGTGAGCTTCTGAGAACTGCAGTTCGCTGTCTGAAAGAAAGGCCTGTCCTTTTCAAGTATTGTGCAGAAGAGGTGATTACTGTGGAAACTAAAACCTAATCATGCATGAACTTTCTAAGCTCGGGTCAGGTTTATTCACTCGTCAGTTCTAATTGACAGGTAGCGAACATGCGGCACAATGCAGTCTTTAGAAGGTTTATAATTGCTCTTACACGTGGAGGACCTGGCGGAATGCCCAGGCCAATTGAAGTTCATGCTCATGATCCATTACGCTATGTTGGAGACATGCTAGGATGGCTGCATCAGGTGTTTTTTCTACAGTGGTTTCTGATTACCCTATCATAAAATTAGGATGATATTTCTCTACACGTGTATCATTATTGGTGACTCAGTTTTTATTTCCCTCACACGCAGGCCTTGGCTTCTGAAAGAGAACTTGTCTTTGTGTTACTTAATCCAGATGCGGTGGTAAATACTAGACCAACTGCACGTCAATTCTCGAGTAGCTCAGAGAGTAATTTAGAAAAGACAGAAACCGACTTAACCTTTGTTCTAGACAAGATATTTGAAGGAGTTTATCGACCACTTAAAGTGAGAGTTGAGCAAGTTTTGCAGTCTCAAGCTCAAAATCTTATAATTTCGTATAAGCTCAACAATAACTTGGAGTATTATAGTTACACTGTAAGTTGAAATACTCTCTTCTTAGAGATGTACATACTTCTTACTTAACCATTCTCTCAAACTTACTATTTATTCTCTTGTAGATATCAGATATGTTATGGGACGAGACTGCTCTTAGTAAAACACTATGGGCTTTCAAGGATACTTCTCAAAAAACATTTTTCGACATCTTAAAAACTCGTGGGGAGAAGAATTTGCGGCTTGCAGCCCTGGTTCATGTTGATCTTTCACCGCCGAATGCAGTGAGAGATGGAGTTTCAACATTGCTGGAATTAATTGAAATCCATGACAGGATGATGGTTCCCGCATTAGGGAAAAAACACGCCTTTAATCAAGTAATATCTGCCTTGTTGGATCCTTTAAAGTAAGTCCCGTGGCACCAAATGATGTCTATCTTGTTTTACTTGATGGTAATACTTCATTGGGCCCTAATTTTGATGCATCATAACATATGCACTCAATTGTATACAAAATGACTTCTATATCTTAGTATTAACGTGACAAGCTTCTACCTAGGTCCTGGATGATAAGCTAGCTTCTAGGACATAAGGGATGAGCCAGTGTTGCTACTATATTGCATTATTATTTTAGTTTTATTTTGATTAGTGGACTGCATTAACATATATTTTGCACTAGTCCCTGCCGGAGTCTCCAGGTAAAATTTGAAATACTTCATGCTATATTAGATAATCTTTTCTACTTTTTTGAGCACATCCAAGGCTTTTACTTGAGATGATAATTATTCCTTCCTTTCCAAAAAAATAGTTCTACTTTGAATTTCTAGGGTAATCTTGGATTAAAAATCTAACTAATATTTGGGACAATATACTTGTTATAATGAAATTCTAAAAATTGTTGTCGATAGTATGCTACTCCCTCCGTCCCTAAATGAATGTGTAAATTTCACTTTGAGGGACATTTGCAAGAATGTAAAACTCAAGCAATTTTTGTAACAAAACTACATAAAAACCCTTAATGATCTCACTATATTGCACTGAAAGTGTAAGTGTGAATTAGAACTTGTTGGATGATGATGGATTTAGAAATTTCCGAAAAATTGGACATTTATTTTGGGACAAAGGTTATGAAATTTTGGACATTTATTTAGGGACGGAGGGCGCATTTTGTTTCAATGTTAGGAGCTTTATTACCTAAAACATTAGAAATGTATGTTAAAATAATAATTTAGGGGTATAAATGGTTCTGTAAAGAGAAAATCACGGACCAAATCATATGTGATCAGATTGGAGAATTTGAGAACGAACCGAATATTTAAAACGTCAAAGCTAACTTAAGCGAACTAAAACTTTGGTCTGGTCTAGACCGCAGTTCGGTTTTTCACAATTCTGACTCACTCTTGTTAATCACCAAACAAATAAATTGACAGTGCATGCACTAAGCAAATGGAAATACCATAAATGCACCAAACAAATACAATCAGCACATGTGTGCTTGGTACAATATCTAGTTCAGAAGTTTAAACTTAACAAAAATGAGCGGAGTGGTAACTGGTAAGGTTTTTTCTTCAAACTTATTTAGCTGTTATGCAGAGTGGTGACTGGTGAGGTTTTTTATTCACACATATTTAGTTGTTAACCCCTATAGCAATAGACATTCATTTAGGGACGGAGAGATTATTTTCCTTTCAGAAGATGAGCCAATTCATTGGCGTACACCAATAGTGTAGATAATTTAGGGCATGCTCCAAATGACCTCATTATAAGATTTTTTTTTAATTTACTTTATATTTGTTTTATAGGAAATAGGAATTCTCATTCTAATTGAAATATGCCCCACTGTAGACTTATTCTTTGGTCTCGGCCTGCCCAAATTCAGAGATTGATTGGTTTCAAACTTAGTAAATTCTTATGACACACCACCCTCTGGTATAACACAAGAACTATTTTTTCTTCCAGATATTCTCTCTTTTTTTTTCTTCCAAAAAAAATAAATAAATCTTCCCACCTCTGTTATTCCTTTTTTATACCACTGGATCAAATCATTCCAACTACCTAGTCCGATTCCTTGTGAGAGGGTCAACTGGGTTACTAGATCTCCAAGAATTATTCTTTCTGCAATGAGATACTCCCCCCGTTTCAAAATAGGCGTCCTCTTTGACCCAATCACAAATAAAGGAAAGTGATTCAAGTCCATTATAAATATTGTTAGTGCTGGATTTTCCAAGGTTGCACTTGGAGGGGGGGGGGGGACCCATTTATCAAATGAATATTTTAATCAAGGATGAAATAGTAAAAGTGACTGTTCGGAAAAGGAAGATTTGCAAGGTGGAAGCTTATTCTTGAATAGCGAACAGAGGGAGTGTGTTGTGTAAAGATGTCTGCATTTTCTTCATTAGACTATTTTTGGATTGAATCTTGCTGATTGCCTATACATTGACTGACGGTTAGCTGACTAACTAGGTTTGCAGAAACTAGTTTGATCTCATTTTTGTGTGGATTATAGATGTGTGAGCAGTGGGCGGAAGCTTACAAGTCAAAGGGAGCCATCCAGTCATCAAGAAGAAGTAGAACCAGTTCTGACCCATCTCAATCTCGTAGATCATCTGTAGATGCTATATTGACAAACAACTCCGCGCTTTCCCCTCAGGTTTGTACTTCTGTATTATGGCATCCCTCTGAATAATCCCCTCTTGATTCTTGGTTGGAGATTCCCTACATTCTCTGGGCTTTTTGTCAGTGTCGGAGCCACATGGAGTAAAAGAGGGGCAGCTGGCCCCTTTGGCTTTGAAAAGTGTTATTTTCCTCCCTTGTAAATTTAGAAAGTGTGATATTTTACCACCAAAATCATATTAAAAAAAAATTAAAAAAATTTACTTTGTTTCTATTAGAATAATACATAATATTTTTACCCCCATTTGTGCCAAATTTATATTCAGCTTGTAATGTAAGTCCTTGTAAATTTTTTTACCCCTATTTGTCTTAAATCCTTGCTCCGCTACTGTTTTTTGTCCTATTGCATGACATACCTGAGTTTTAAATCATGCAGAATAAAGAAACACCGTCAAAGATTTTTCTCATAAACTGCTTATGCGCCATCCAAAAACCTTTGTTAAGGCACGAGGTTGCATCTGAATATGTGAAGAAACTGGGAGCCATGATAGATAGTCACGTAAAGGGTGTAGTGGAAAAAGAAGTCGAAGCCATTTTAAGAAAATGTGATTTGTCAGAAAAGATGCCTCACTTCCATTCCTCCAACTCGATTGTGGGGCCACCATTATCAGAGATCGAGGACACATCTCCTGCCTCTCTGGCAGAGTGCTTGAAAGCTTTCTTTGGGCTTGTTTTAGGAAGTGAAAGCTCTTTACCTGAATTTGAGCAGATACAAGTTCCTGGGCTGCGCTCTGAAGCTTCTACTCAGGTAGCCAGATCATTGGCAGAAGCTTATGAACTTATTTACAATGCAATCTTGGATCCCAAGAATCTATACCCTGATCCCAAGTCATTGGCAAGGCATCCTCCAGATCAGATAAGGACCATTTTAGGTATTTAAAAAAACTGCTGAAACACGCAGTTATTCGTTCTTGTTTCAGTCAAATCTTGACCTTTTCTTTTCTGTTAAAATTGAAGCTTAACAAAGTAGGAGGGTTTAATATCTGGTATCATTACATGTTTCATAGTATAGAAGAGATATATAGAACCATTTGTATTGTTTTACAACAAGAAGTTGTCAATTTGTACCCTCTAAAACAGAGGCAAGTGATGATAAATTGCGAGATTGTTGAGCAATAATGTTAGCAGTTGAAGGACTTTGTCGCAGGAAAACGTTATAGCCATCGCCCATCAGTTGCCAAATCACTGCACCCGAACACGGTCCTCCATTTCTAGCACACTGATAAATCTTTTTTAAAAAAAATTATAAGTAGTTATCTCTCATTTCAACTGAAGATGCCTTTCCAAATTCTGTAATCAATAATGGTTTTTCAAGTACTGATTTGGAGTCTTCAATATGAGCTTTGAATGGTATAAAACGATTACGATCAATAGGCTATAAAACAAGCAAAGCCCAATTGATTGAGTCCAATGGAAAATATACGCAATTCCTAAATACGACGTAGGGAATGGGTTTTCCTACCTACCTATGATCGTCACTTTCACCTCGTCTATTCCTTATGTCGACCTGGACATAAGTATCAATTCCTATGACTAGGACGACTAGAGAATTTGACCTATTTTGACATGTACTTATTAGAGAGATTCTATGGCTAAGGGATAAATATCAATATATGTCGACCAAGGCATACGTAGGTGTCGACCAAGGCCTACGTAGGTGTCGAGTAAGGCCTACGTAGGTGTCGATCAAATCAAAGACCTACGTAGGTGCCAAGTAAGGCCTACGCAGGTGTTGACCAAAGGCATACGTAGGTGCGTAGAAAGACCTACGTAGGTGACGATAAAGACCTACATATGTGACGAGCAAGGCCTACGTAGGTGCCGAGAAAGGCATACGTAAGGTGCCGACCAAGGCATATTCAAATGACGATCATCGCCTATCAGACTCCTATTATGACAATGGGAATGGGCTTCCCTACCCTTGCTCACCTCTTACTCGACATTCACACATGTCGACCAACGTCACATGCAAAGGAGCAAGCCTCCTATGCATACATGCATAAGGCTTATATAATCCTACTACAACAAGTATTGTGAAGAATTATAATCCAACCCGGATTATAATCCTTATCTCACATAACATCATATCCAAAGATGGACTCTACATCCTACACCTATAAATACAAGCCATAATTCACATATTTTTGGTAACACATCTTTTGACTCTCAACTTTTATCAATTGATTTCTCTCTATATCACACAAATACTTACTCTCACGCCGGAGGAACTTCGCCGGTGAAGCCCCGACTTAGTTTACGTGTTTGTTCATATTTTTCATGCTATTCAAACATTCAGGATACAACCTGCCGCTGGATTTGGGCTGATCCGAACATTTTTGACATCATCAATTTGGTTACATTACCGGGAAACGATCGTTTATGACCTTTGAATAGCCGAAAAAATTCTGCTCCGTTCTCCTAATCCTAATGGAAGAATGACACACTGCTAGTTTTACTCCTGATCCAGATAATATTCTTTTGCAGGAGACTTGTGGTAACATTGGGATTGCTTTTCCCCTTACCAATGGGAGAATGTCACCTCCTCCACCATTGAACGATAGACTACCCCCAATAGGAATAAATTTGCGTTCTAGTGGGCAGCCAGTAATTGAGGTGCTGCCAAACCCTCCCCGTCATCTACGACGAGGTAGACCTGCTGGTAGTCAGACGGGGAGGAATGCCGCCCAGGGGGCACTGGAGCTTCACCACCACAGATTGATCGCAGAACTCTCTTACATCGCCAGATGGACACTATGCAACTCATTTATAAAACACAAAATGCCTTGCTGCAGTTGGATCCTAAACACTTCCTGGCTGAATTTATAAGACCTACGAGGAATGGAAATTGCCTTGGAGGGGAAAGTCATTTTGACAGGCGTGGTAATCAGGGGAATAGAGAAAATCTTGCTCATGGCCAATATCCCCCTCATCATGGCACTGCTGGTAGATCCAAGAAAAACTCCCAAAATGTCCCTACTCGTTATAAGGCACCTGTACATGGAAACACAAGAAATGAGGTGGACTTGAGAAGTCAGTTGAACCACCAAAGGGAACAAGAGGTAAATTCTGCTGACTTAAGAGCAAGGCTCAGTCATGCTAGACAAAAAACCCCTCCTCGTCATATCACCTCTCCTCGGTAAAGGAGCTCTGCTCGACCTAGGAGTCCTCCTCGGCATAGGGGATCTCCTCGTCGTATGACTCCTCCCCGTCCAGAGTTGGCTCTCAGGAATGATACCTACTCGTCATTACATTCCAGTGAATGGAAGAGCACCATCTGGACATTGGGATAATCACCATCAACATGAGGAACAAAGCCGAGTGAATGGGCACAGAGAAAAAGAAAGGACCCATCATAGTTCTCACTTTAGCTTGGGAATCGATGCCAGTGATATTCTCCTCTTGAAAAAGAGACTAGATGAAATGGAAATGGGGAGAAAAGAAGTGGATGATGATGATACCAGTGCCACTCGTCCTTTCTCCCATCAGATTAATGATCTACCTCCGAATCCGGCTCTCAAGATTCCCAGTTTTGAAAAATATGCGGGAACCACACACGCACGAGACCATGTGTAAAGTTTTGAATCCACCATGGTCCTTCTCACCAAGGCAGATGATATTCTCTATAAGGCATTTGCGAGTACCTTCTCCGGAATAGCCCTATCATGATTCCGTGAGCAAAAGAAAGGAAGAATCGATAGTTGGAAAATTATGAGTAGGAGGTTCCTAGACCACTTTGAAACAGCTGGGAAAAGAAAGAAAAGACTAACAGACCTTGCCAACATCGAGCAAGGTAAAAATGAAACCACGCTAAGTTATTACAATCGGTTCAGAGCCATGGCTGACCAGATAGAGGAAAGACTAACTGATCGGGAGGTGATTGTCTGCTTCAACTCCGGAATGAGATCCGGACAATTAATCTTTGAACTTTGTGCCAGAGAGCCTAAGTCAAAATCTGATTTATATAATGTGGCCTACGCCATAGCTATGGCAGAAGCAAAAAGTAAGAAGATGTTTGAAAAACCAGAATCAGATGCAGCCGACACCAACCAGGCTTCAAATGGAAGTAACTATAGAGGAAAGAATAGGACTCGGGCTACTGAAAAAGCCGAGGTCTTCACCCCACTCATTAAACCTATCACAGAAATCATGCAATTGGTAAACCTACCAGATCCCCGACCACTCATTGATAAATCGAAACATGTCCAGGACAATTCCAAGTATTGTGCCTTCCACAAGGACCATGGAAATGACACAGAGAATTGCATTTCCCTTAAAATAATGATCCAGAGATGGGTGGATGAAGGCAAACTTGATCGCTATGTTATGAGGAAAGATAACAAGTGAAGAAGAGATGACAATGACGAATACGATGAAAGGGAAGACAGGCTTCCTAGGGCTAAACTCCATGTTATAAGGGAGGAGACTGACTCCAACAAAAAATTGAAAGACCAAATACATGAGCTAAGAAAGGTCTACCACATCCCTGCCTGGATCTATAAGGAGGAGGAAGCCATCAGCTTCTCCCCTAACGAGCTAGCTGGAAGTCGCGCGACTCGTGAACAACATTTGGTAATCAAAGGAAAGATTGATAATTGTGAATCCAAGAGGCTCCTAATAGACTCAGGGGCCTCCAGGGATATCCTATACTATTCTACCTTCCAGAAGATGAATCTGAAGGATAGCATACTGAAGCCATACTCTGGAAGAATAGAAGGCTTCACCAACCATAAAGTCAGCGCCATGGGGATGATTGACCTACTACTAAAAGTTGGAGAGCATCCTTTCCGAGCTGAGGCCACAGTGACATTCGTGGTCATGGACCTGTCAAGTGACTACCACGCCATCCTAGACATTACAAGTCAAGGTAAATTTGGGATGGTTGCCTCCCCCCCCACCAACGAGTTAAGTTTCCCACTCGCGCTGGAATCGGATGCGTGAGACCGACCCCCAAAGACTTCTTGGAACATGTAATGACGAGCAAAAAAGCTGTCAGAAATATGGAGGTAGACACACTAGAGGAAAATCTGAAAATCTCTAATTCTGTAAACACCACCAGCACTAGTTCTACGTTTAATATGATTTTTGAAGCAGAAGATGAGGAACACATGATACTACATATCCATGAGAATGAAAGTGATGACACAGTTCTGTCCAACCTAGATACCGCCCCTCATCTCATCAGCGACCAGAACCCAGGGGCCGACTCTGACTTGAGACAAGGAGAGCTGCAAGACGCAGAGGAACTAGTAGAAATTGAGATACTAGACGTTCATTAGGATGACAACAATGACACAGTTCTGTCCGTCCCAGATATAGCCACTCATCTCGTCAGCGGCCAGAACTCGGGGGCCGACCCTGACTTGAGACAAGGAGAGCTGCAGGACGTAGATGAACCAGTTGAGTTGGCTATCCCTACAACAAAAAATTCAAACTATAACGAACAAAGGTCAATAGGTTGCTATACCTAGACCTAGTAGATGAGAAAATACTAGCTGCTCAGATCAGAATGGCGAATTACAAGCAAAGGACCAAAGCCTACCATGACAAGGAAATCAATAAAAGAATATTCCAAGTCAGGGACCGGGTACTTAGAAAGATTGAAGCTACAGACAGAAATGCAGAACAGAACAAGCTCTCTCTAAACTGGGAAGACCCCTACATCATCACTCAAATCATTAGAAGGGACCTATAGAATGAAAACCCCAAATGGGTAAGAGCTGAAACATACGTGACATTCTAATCATCTACTGCAATACTATCACTTGTTTTAAGTTTGTTTTTTGGTTAAAGTAGATTAGTACTTGTTAGTCTTTTTATTATTTACAAATAGAATAGGATTGCAGTTCGATTTAATCAGTTTCAGTTAATAAATTCAATTTCCATAAAAAAAAAACTATAATCAGAAAGACAAAAACACTAAAAGATGAGGAGTCTACTCCTCGCACCTTAGGCGAAATGCCTAATAGTAAAAAGACAAGGAGCCTACTCCTCGTATCTTGGGCGAAAGCTCCTCGCACCTTGGGCAAAATGCCTAAGGGTAAAAGACGAGAAGCCTACTCCTCGCACTTTAGGCGAAATGCCTAATGATAAAATACGAGTAGCCTACTCCTCGCACCTTGGGCGAAATGCCTAAGGGTAAAAGACGAGTAGCCTACTACTCGCACCTTGAGTGAAATGCCCAATTCTTTTAAGAGCAGCCTATTACTTGCACCTTTGATGAAATGTCCAAATCCTAAACACGAGCAGCCTACTGCTTGCACTCAAGGCAAATATCTCGTCAATAATGGGCGTGCCGACCAACGTCAAATAACCGATCGATAAATGATTGAGCTGCAAATCTACTGGTATTCGTAAGACCAATGACGAGCTACACTTCCTACTCGGCACAACCGAGCTAGAAAGTCGGGGGCCACTGAACGATATAAATCGAGTACGACCATGGGCTATAAAACAAGCAAAACCCAATGGATTGAGCCCAATGGAAAATATAAACAATTTCTAAATACAACGTAGGAATGGGTTTCCATACCTATGCGTCACTTTCACATCGTCTAGTCCTTATGTAGACCTAGATATAAGTATCCATTCATATGACTAGCACGACCTGAGAATTGACCTATGTCGACCTGGACATAGTAGAGAGATTATATGGCTAATGCAGAAATATCAATATATGTCGACCAATGCCTACGTAGGTTCCGAGAAAGACATACGTAGGTGTCGACCAAGGTCTACGTAGGTGAGGAGTAAGGCATACGTAGGTGCCGCGGAATGCCTACGTAGGTGTCGACCAAAGGCCTACGTATGTGCCGAGTAAGGTCTACGTAGGTGTCGACCAAAGGCCTACGTAATTGCCGAGTAAGGCCTACGTAGGTGACGAGGAAGGCCTACGTAGGTGCCGAGTAAGGCCTACGTAGGTGCCGAGGAAGTTCTATGTAGGTGCCGACCAACGTATATTCAAATGACAACCAATGCCTATCAAACTCCTATTATGACAAGGGGAATGGGCTTCCCTTGCTCACCTTTTACTCGGCATTCACACATGTCGACTAACGTTATATGCAAAGGAGCAAGCCTAATAGGCATACGTATAGAAGACTTATATAATCCTACTACAACAAGGACTGTGAAGAATTATAATACAACTAGGATTATAATCCTTATCTCACATAACATCATATACAAAGATGGACTCTACATTCTACACCTATAAATACAAGCCATAATTCACATATTTTTTTGTAACAAATCTTTTTACTCTCAACTCTTTTCAATTGATTTCTCTCTATATCACACAAATACTTACTATCACGCCGGAATGCCTTCGCCGGTGAAGCCCCAGCTTAGTTTACGTGTTTGTTAATATTTTTTAAGCTATTCAAATATACAGGATACAACCTGGCGCTAGATTTAGGCCGATTCGAACATTTTTGGCATCAAGCTTTTATCCATCTCTCAACAAACTCTACTTGAACTTCTTCACTTGGACTTGGAAAGAGCCTGCACCATGCATTACAATAAAAAAACTGTTATATCGGATCACAAACCAATAAACGCAAATAAAGAACACAAATAACTTCATTAACGATATGTTAGCTATGTTTACGGGCAGATTCTATTTATTTATTTATTTCTATTTTTATTATGAAACTAATAAAAATATTTATGCTGATTGAAACTAATTCAAACTATGAATAAGAAAGGAGAGAAATTTTACTGTTCGTAATATTACAACGTGTTTACAACTGATAAACTTTATGCTGATTGAAACTAATTCAAACTATGAATGAAGAAAGGAGAGAAATTTTATTGTTCGTAATATTACAGCGTGTTTACAACTGATACAAAACTCTCTTTATATAGAGAGTGAAAATGCTTGTCCAAACAAGCCCAGACAAACAACTTTTTCAAAAGTAAAAGAAAAGAAAACACTATTGATGTCGGGAACTCTTTGGGCCCCATTATCACATCAAATAATGAATACAGATAAAAAACTTTAACATATTTAAACAAACTACTTTATTAAAACAAAGATACTTGCTGTAGTAGACCCCATTGGTGGCAGACAGAAATATTCTTCTTGATTATTGTAGACCCCAACAGAGCTTTTCTTCTTAGCTTTATCCTGTGAGGTTATTGAGCTGGAGGAGTTTTATTACTAAGAGTCCCACCTTTTTCTTTTTTCGACTCATTCTTTGCAGAGTTCTTTGAGCATATTCAAAATCATTTTGAATTTCTTGAACCGTTCTATTTTTCCTTTACGCAACGGTAGCTTGATGATATTTTTGGAAATAGTCATCCATTTGGATACTAAGAAGTTTAATCTTCTTTTTTATTTTCTTTTATCCCCTCTTGAATTTATTGAAAGCCAGATTAAGAGGAGACATTTATTCTTTATTGATCAGGCTTTTTCCTTTAAAATTTCTAGTCGTGCATCCCATACATCTTCTGGTATAGGTTCTTCTGATTGAGCTTCGCCTGCTAGACAATTAAAAGCATTATTAGAATCCATAGATCCATGTGATGAAACGGTTTTCATTGATTCATCATCATCATTTGAGGAGTGAGTTGGGAATGTGTTGAGAAATTGATTCTTCATATGTTTCAAAACTCGAACCATAATTTGTTCCTCGGATTCTTTCGGATATTTCTTCTGGAAATAATTTTTCATATTAGACATAGAGGTTTGTTGGAAGTCTTGTTCCTTGGAACCCCTGCTCTTGTCACTTGTGATAACAGTCTTGATATTAACTGTTTATTTTTTAATATCTTCGGTACTCATCCGATTCCACCATTTGTAGAAGAAATTTATTTGTAAAATGGGAGTATTTAATTTATCAGAGGCAACCGAGATTGTCCATCTCCATATCCATGGAATTTGGAATTTTGAAAAGAACAAGAAAGGACATTGTCTAAAAATTAATCTTTCAGATTGTAATTTTGATACTAGTGGGCTATTGTTAGAGCCGTCAAGTTGGGACAGTCCCGTCGGGACGTCCCGTCCCGCCATGCAAATGGGACGGGATGGGACGAAATATTTTAGTCCCGTCCCGTTTTCGTCCCGTCCCGTATCGTCCCGTTCCCGTCGCGGGACAACTTATTTTTATCCCGTCCCGTCCCGTTTTCCCGTATTGACCCGTACAAGTATTATGCCTCACTTGTGAAGATCTGTAATTGGTCTTGCTAAGAACATCTTCCTTCTTTTTTAACAAAAAATATTGTTATAATACTGGAGCAAATGCATATTTGTTTTAAAATTCCCTTGCACAATCCAAACTTTTGGACAGACAAAAGAAGAGTTGTTTTAGTCACCACCAACACATAGCTGCACAAGAGTAAAAACAGAAGAAGAGTTGATACGCAGCAGCTATGATGAGCTATAGACATGCAACACCACCTTCAGGATGAGGTTCTGTCATGTGATAAGCATCAGAAGTGAAGCTTCCACCCAGAAATTCTGCATAGATTGTTGCACCTCTTTCCTGTTCAATCCAAAGACATATGAAATGGGGTAAAATTAATAAGCTTCTGCATCAGTTCTGATGTTTCAGTTAGAAAAAAAAATCTTGCATAGGGAGAAAGATAAACTTAATTGATGACGAAGTATTTTCGTCCCGTTTGGGTCCCGCGGGATCCCGCGTCCCGCAAATGGGACGGGATGGGACGGAGTATTTTCGTCCCGTCCCATTTTGTCCCGTCCCGTTTTGTCCCGTTCCCATCGTGGGACAACGTAATTTCGTCCCGTCCCGTCCCGTATTCCCGTATTGACGGCTCTAGCTATTGTCACACCATGAATTATATAAATTCATAATTTCTTTAGATAATATTTTCAAAGAAGGACCAAATTTTGACCACCATTCAAAAATCCAATTTGGAATAGGTTTGTCTAGAATTTCTGAATTTATTGTAAAAAACCAAGAGTTTTTATTCTTGGGATTTTGATAATAAAAACTTTTGAAAATGCTTGGATATAATTTCAATAATTGAAGTAAATATACCTCTGCTATTCTTATAGCTTTATCTCCATTTGAATTTAATCCCCATTCTCTTGGGAGCAATATCTTATTGATATGACATTTACTGATATTTATGAAACTTTCAGGATTGTTAGTCTGAAAGTGATGAGTAATTGTTACTGATTCAGTAATTGTCAGTAGAATTTTTAGATTTGGCCTGATCTGTCCATGTAGACCCGGATATCCTCTTGATTCATGATATTTTGTTTTTAATGACCACCCATCATTATGAGCTATCTGAATTCATCCTCAATATACAGGACTTTCTGTAACATGATTTCCAAAATATTCATGTTCCTGAGATTTTCTAGTGATTGCTATCTCTTTGTAGGATATTATCTTACTGGATGAAGTGGAAGCTATTTCTTCCTTTTTTGGAGGTGCAGGTAATTGCTGCATATTTCTAGAATGATTATGATATACTGTCCAGTCTCCTATTAGTGGGACAGTTGATTCTTGACGAGGTAGCATATTGCTACTCCCATATCCCCGACCACGGCTATAGCCGCGTCCTCTTCCCCTATTAGAAGTTGTTGTCATTCTCCTTGTAAAAATTCTCGGATTAAATAATCAGCAAGGAAATTATTTTCTCCTTTTACTTATTGAAGGCAGAAAGTTAGGCTTGCCAATCGGCAAAAATTTGTTTTGCAACAAGATTTTTAACATCCTTTCGATAATTGATTTTGCCAAACTGCAATCAATTCTTAGCAAAAATTTTTGATTTAATAAATCATCTTGAAATTTGGAAATGCATTTAATAATAGAAAGCATTTCTTTCTTAATAGTCGAATATTTCGACTGAGTGGAATTTCATTTTCCTGGTGTAAATCTGAATAGAACCATTACTATTTAAGACAATCATTAGGGAGCATCTCTTTCCAAACATGGCTGATTCAAGTAATATTTGCAAACTCAAAGAACTAGATTTGTCTGAAACATATTTTGCTTTTATTATTTCTTGAAAAGAAGCAGAACCATTGACAATAGTTGCTTGAGCATGGAGGGCAATGAAAACCAATACTTGTGCCCCTCAATTTTGGACATATGAAGGGCACATTGGCTTGAGAATATGATTCATTAAACTGTATTCGCTTCTTTATTATGAAGCAGCAGTCAGTCTATACAATTTTCGAAATGGATTATTTGAAAACAGTCTCTTTGTGCTTTAACACAAGGGCAAAGTTGCGTAGATCCGATCCCCTTACCTCTTCGTAGGTTGGAGCCTTTGCGGCATTATGATAATGTTGTTGTTGTTGTTGTTGAAGGCACATTGGCACTAAGTTGACTTTCTTTAAGGTTTTTTTTTTTTTTTAATAATTTGTTAGGTTGGGATCAAATCTTAATTGGCAAGAAATGTTACTCGTATTTAAGAACCAACCTATCACCTTTTTTTGACCCAGGGTATTATTATGACTGTTGGAAATTAATTTATAGCACCACAGATTAAACAAATAATTTAATCAACAGTAGGGGATTTATTGATCAAGTCAAGAGCATACCAATAATAAGCCAATAGCAAAACGACAGCAAGGAAACAGGATCAGGAAAACAAACAGAAACAAGTAAACAAACGATTAGAAAACTTATCGTGATTTGATCGAGTCGCCTTAGAAAGACTGTCCTAAGAGAAAATATTGCCCCCAATTGGTGCAACTCAGGTAAGGCAAATTTCTTCGAGGATAAAACGATCACGGATTACGTACCACAAATCAGCACACAGGTAGGTAATCACCGGCGGTCCTATCTCAGTCGCCTTGAATCTCACAAACGAATCTCTATGAACCAGGAGTAATTGAACAATGAAATAAAACAAGAGAATGGTTTTCTCTTTGATATCTCATAAGCAAAAACGGCTGGAGGAAGAATATTATTTATATCTATGGTAAACTAGGTGGTTTTTAAATCTTAATAAGACTTAAAAAAACTGCTCAAATTCGGCCCAGGAAAATCGCAAACCCGTCATGAGCGCGGCCGCCCTTGAGGCATGCGCGACCGCGCTAGGCAACAGGCAATGGTTGTTGAACCCTCGGCACAACAGCGCGGCCGCCCTTGGCCATGGCGCGGCCGCCCTCCTTGGCAGTAACTCCGACGTGATTTCCCTTGGCCAAATTCAGTCCAGACCCACAACACAAAAAGGCCATAGAGCTATGGACTTCCATACCACATATATATCAAATATTCCAACAATCCCCCACAAGTTCATAGAAATATGACGTGTACAGATTGTCCATTGTAATGCTTTCAGTAATGGTACCTTCCGGCTTGAACCACTACCTATGTTATCCAATGCAAACCTCCACAGGATCAGATGAACGGGTGTCTTGAATCTGATGCCTTTGGATGGAGAGGCCTTTGCTGGTAACAAATATGACAAAAGCTATGATAGGCCCTCTATCAAACACTTGACGCTTATAAGCCATACGTCCCGATCCTCTATCATGAGTGCTTTCAAGGAATAACCCGAATTCCTCTAATTGCGGCCAACAATAACACTCACTTAGCTGGGCATCTCAGAAGATGTACTGCTAACATCTTGTCTAATAGACTTGATCCCATTCAAAGTTCCAAACTTTTAATTTATTAGCAGCTACGAGCACCTCTAGGCTATTCAGGGGATAGACTCAGACATGTAACATGTCAATCTAATTTTAGGTACTCCAACTCACCCCACAGCTTGTTATTACCACATTGAATCTCCTTTGTGGGATCTCCACTCAGGTAGATTGGGCTGCTACTGCGTTTGAATCAGACAGGGTTCAGACCCATCCCCAACCTAGATTTTTGAACTAGAGCAAATTCTAGCCCTTTGGTTAAAGGATCAGCTGTGTTATCCTTGGTACCAACATAATCAACAACTATCACCTTCCGAGACACAAGATCCCTTATAGATTTTAATCTAATTTGGATGTGTCTCCTGGTTTTACAGTTGTACTTGACACTTTCAGTTTCTCAATTGTGGCAGTGTTGTCACAATGTACAGAGATAACAGGCATGGGCTTACTGACCATGGGCAACTCAGACATAAGTCCTCGAAGCCATTCAACTTCCAATCCAGTGGTGTCAAGGGCAACTAATTCGGCCTCAAATGTAGACCTAGACAACAGAGTTTGTTTGGTTGACCTCCAGGCGACTGCAGCTCCGCCTAAGGTGAAAACATATCCCGTACAGCCATAACTTCCGGAGTTATAGGCAATCCAGCTTGCATCACTATATCCTTCAAGAACAGAAGGGTATCTACCGTAATGCAGCCCAAGGGAAATCGTTCCCTTCAAGTACTTGAGAACTCTATCAAGAGCTTCCCAATGTGCTTTATTTGGACATTGAGTATATCTAGCCAACCTAGTAACCGAGTAGGATATATCCGGTCTAGTACAATTGGCAAGATACATCAAACTTCCAATAATTTGAGAATATCTCAACTGAGCCATAGGTACTCCACTTTCATTCTTAGTAAGTGCAACTGAAGGATCATATGGAGTCTTAGCTACTTTGCAATGCTTATAACCAAATTTCTCAATTATACTTTCAGTATAATGAGATTGCGATATGGTTATGCGACTAGTTGAACGAGTCAACTTAAGGCCAAGAATCACACTAGCTACTCCCATATCCTTCATCTCAAACTTACTTTTCAAGAATTCCTTAGTAGTATTAATTATCCTCATATCTGTTCCAAACAACAGGATATCATCGACATACAGACATAAGACAATACTACTATCACCAATACTTTTGCTATAAACACACTTATCAAACTCATTAGTAACGAAGCCAAACGATGAGACAATTTTATCAAATTTCTCATGCTACTGCTTAGGGGCTTGTTTGAGTCCATATAAGGACTTAACAAATTTACAAACCTTTCTCTCATTGCCAGAGGCCTCAAAACCTTCAGGTTGATCCATATAAATTTCTTCCTCTAGATCGCCATGCAAGAAGGCGGTCTTAACATCCATCTGATGGATAGGAAGATCATATACAGAGGCCAATGCAATAAGCATTCGGATTGTAGTCATTCTAGCAACTGGCGAATAGGTATCGAAATAGTCTATTCCCTCCATTTGCTTGAATCCCTTAGCCACTAACCTAGCCTTAAACTTGTCAACGGTTCCATCCGGTTTCAATTTCCTTTTGAAGACCAACTTACATCCTATCGTGCTACAACCAGGAGGGAGATTGACCAATTCCCATGTCCCATTAGAGACAATAGAATCCATCTCACTCTTAACAGCATCCTTCCACTGCTTGGCATCAGAAGTGGCCATAGCAGCTTTGAAGGTTAGAGGATCACCCTCAACATTGTAAGTGATAAAATCACTTCCATAGTCCTTGGTGGTCCTTGCCCGTTTGCTCCTTCTTGGTTCAATCTCATCGTCAGAATGAGTTTCACTAGAATCAACCCCCCACATTTGTTAGCTCCTCTACTTGAGCAGGAATGGAATTAGTGGTTGGGTTAGATTCCTTAGGAAGTCCGTCTTTCATAGGAAACACATTCTCAAAAAATGTTTTCATCACGTAACTCAACTATAGAGTTCACATCTATGCCAGAAATTTCAGATTTTATAATAAGAAATCTCAATGCATAACTTGTTTCAGAATAACCTATAAAGATAACATCAACAGTTTTAGGTCCAAGCCTTTTCCTTTTGTGTGCGGGTACAAGTACCTTTGCAAGGCAACCCCACACTTTTAAGTGTTTCAGGCTTGCCTGTCGACCTCTCCAAAGTTCAAACGGACTTTCCTTTCTATGTTTAGGAGGGACTCTATTCAGAATATGGCAAGCCGTATTCAAAGCCTCTCCCCACATATATTTGGGCGATCAGAACTTATGAGTAAACTGTTAATCATATCGATAAGGGTTCTATTCTTACGTTCGAAGAACACCATTAGATTGATGGGTGTAGGGAGGAGTCTCTTCATGTACTATTCCATTTTCTTGGCAATAATACATGAATGGGTTAGACTCATATTCACCTCCTCTATCAGACCTTAACCGTTTAAGTTTCTTGCCAGTTTGTGTTTCTGCTTCATTCTTAAATATAATGAATTTATCTAATGCTTCGTCCTTAGAATTAAGCAGATAGACATAACAGTATTTACTAGCATCATCAATAAAGGTGAGAAAGTATTTCTTTTTGTCTTTGGTCAACAAGCCATTAAATTCACAAATATCAGTATGAACTAAATCTAGAATTTCAGAATTTCTCACAACCGACTTAAACGGACCTTTTGTAGATTTAGCTTCAACACATACATGACACTTAGAATTTTTATCAATAGCATGTTTAGGAATAATATCTAAATTCATCATTCTTTTCACAGAATCATAATTAATATGTCCTAAACGACCATGCCAAACATTTGAGGATTCAATGGAATAAGAAACAGGATAATCAATAGAACTAAAATTATTGTGCGAACAAACATCAGTTTCAACTCTAATTTTAAATAAATCATCCGAGGAATAACCTTTCCCCACAAAACTACCAGAATCCAAAATTATGACCTTATTACATTTAAAAGAAATCTCAAATCCTTCCCTAACTAAACTAGAACCACTAATAATGTTGCGACGAATATCAGGAACGTGATACACTCGATGCAAGGTAAGAATGCGCCCATTAGGAAACTTCAGGTCCACGCGTCCAGTCCCAAGCACCTTTGCAGCACTAGAGTTCCCCATCGTCATTGATCTACCACGATCAGGCTGGTAAGACACAAATATCAATTTATTAGCACAAACGTGCACATTTGCCCCAGTGTCAACTAGCCACTCGTTGGGTTCATAGACAGTAAAGATTTCAGGATAAGAGGTTACATGTAACGCCCCGAGCCCGAAGACCGGGTCGGAACGCTATCTGATTTGACGGACTATCCCCACAAACCACCACAAGTCTTTCCAGCACGTGTTGTCCTCACTTACGTGCTCACTGAGAAACTTCCCAGTGGGTCACCCATCCTAGAATTTCCCCAGGTCAAGCACGCTTAACCTTGGAGTCCTTATAGGATGAGCTTCCGAAAAGAAGATGCATCTTGGTGATATGAGTAGCACTAATCAAATCATATCAAACATATCAGGCACACACATTTTTGGGGGCGCCACAATCTCCCCCACTTAGGATCCTTGTCGTCCCCGGCAAGGCCTACTTGGAAACCCCGGGCAGTGTGGATCCAAGAGGGGCTCGTACGGATTCAAGAGGTGACTCTCACCGACTCTCGGTGTGCACTTTGTTCCGCACATCACTTTGCTCCACACATCCGATCGGGTCCTGCTCTGATACCATTTGTAACGCCCCGAGCCCGAAGACCGGGTCGGAACGCTATCTGATTTGACGGACTATCCCCACAAACCACCACAAGTCTTTCCAGCACGTGTTGTCCTCACTTACGTGCTCACCGAAATTCCTGAGAAACTTCAGTCACCCATCCTAGAATTTCCCCAGGTCAAGCACGCTTAACCTTGGAGTCCTTATAGGATGAGCTTCCGAAAAGAAGATGCATCTTGGTGATATGAGTAGCACTAATCAAATCATATCAAACATATCAGGCACACACATTTTTGGGGGCGCCACAATCTCCCCCAGAGGACCCCGACCCGGAACCTACACGTATCCCGAGCTGGAGCGTCCTCAAACTAACCCAAATTCCTTAACTTTTAAAACCTTTTATTTAACTTCCAAACATAACATAACCATTTTAAAATAACTCTACTCATTTCCACATTGGAGGAAGAGTTGACCAACCTTGAAAGTATTAAACGATTTTAGTTACAAAAAGATGTCGAATATAAAATAGAATTAGAGTTTATGAATACAACCCTTTAAAAGAATTATACTAACATACACTTTCTATACCAACCTAATCATACCCAGACAATTCCCACAATATAACTTCCAAACTCCTCACCGCCCTTACTTGGCTGGTCCACCTGTCTCAGAATCTAAAAACAGTAAAGGGAGAGGGGTGAGAATAAATCTCAGCAAGCTATTATGAATGCAATATGCCATACAAGATGCAACACATAACAAGTTGCATATAACACGTTGGAAAAGCCGTAAACACCTTACATTACCTTGGTTTACCTTTTCCCGTCTCGAACAAGAGTCGTACAACATTGGGTATAATAATACTCCAATCTTACGGTGAGCCGCTTAAGCAATACTCACGTCTTATAAGACCCGTTTTTCAGTGGAACCAAATAAGACAGTAGCAACTACGTAAGGCTTTTGGCTCAATACAGATGCTATACCCCATCCCGTGGCCACAGGAGGGGACGGCCACGTATATAACATAATCCGATCACATTAGGTCACACTTCCATAATTGATCGTATTATGTTATACCCCAAATGTCACCGACTCACACATAATCAAGCACATAATAGATACTTGAATAAATCCACAAAGGGGATAAACCACATAGCAACATGGTAAAATATACTCATGCTCAACCAACATCATAGTGCAACATTTCTTTAACACACTATGCATAAATAAGCAATATAGTCACATGGTAAAATATACTCATGTTCAACCAATAATCAGAGTGCAGCATTTATGTAACACGCTAAGCATAATACAATCCATGAATAGGTACTCAAGTAAGATAATGAGATATCATCAACCTACCTTACTTAGTCATTATATGATAATATATGATCTCTATAAGGATCCCAGTTAACTCTACCAAGTTGGAATCATTTCTGTTAATTTACCAAACTAGGTTAACTAGCATTTTCCAAGCAACATTTAAAGTACTTCCCCAATTCCATTTTGATCACTTAGGATGTGAATGTGTAGCCAAAGTATTCTATTTTAATCTAGGTTAAAGAGATTCTATTTTGGTTCGAGTTTGGTTAGGTTTAAACAACTCTAAACTTGATGTGAAAAACCAGGCCAGGGCACGACTCGTGCCCCAGGGCACGACTCGTGCCCATTTGACCCCTCTCTGATTCTGGCGTCCTTAACCCAGGCACAACTTCCTTTTGTTCAAGTCACGACTCGTGACCTCCACATGGCACGACTCGTGCCTCTGGGCACGACTCGTGCTCACTCCCTTAAGTCACTCAGAACGATTGGAACTCCAAAGAACGACTCGTGGTCACGATTTGGGCCGAGGCACGACTTCGTGCCAAGGGGCACGACTCGTGCCTCGGCCCGAGCAGGTAACAACAGCAGCAACAATCACAATTCCCCAAGAATCCAAATTTTCCACCAAGTGCATTCTAAGTTATAAACCTAAAGGAAATTTCTAACTTTGTTACTTACTTGCAACTCAATAAATCTCCAAGGTATCAAGTCCCACACCTATATCATTTCCACTTGATTTTCCACCCAATCTACTACCAATTTTCAAGATTTCCATTTAATCCATTTAATTCCTTTACTTCTATTAATTTACTACTTTCATGAACAACAACCTTTCTCATGACAAACCCATTTTACTAACACATTTCAAGTTAAATCTTCTAAACTAACTTCACCAATTTCTTACATCCTAAATCCACTTTTATGAACAACAACAATTTCTATAATACTAACACTTTCCTCAAATCCAAGAAGGCTTCCCCAAAGCATCAAATAACCATTAGAACAATCATAACAACATGAAATAGTCATGAACATTTAAAGAAGGGAAGGTCATAATAACTCACTTTAGGAATTAAGAGGTGGATTAAGGATCTTCTTGGCTTGATCAATTCTCCTAGATGCACCCATCACAAATGTACTCTTGGATTGAAAAATGAAGAAGGATTGCCCTTTGTAGGAGCTTGAGAAGAGGTGGTTTCAATGGGGTTTCCATGGAGATTGTAAGGGAGTAAATGAAGGAGGATGAGAAGGATGGAGTATGGAAGGTATAAAGGGAGTATGGGAGGAGTAGGAGAAAGCATGGGGAGGTATGGTGTTGGTTTGACTATGAGGGAAAAGGAGAGTGAATTAGGGAGGATGGTCCCCCCCTCCACTCTAACCTATAAACCAAGGCTTTCAACAAAATAATTGAACCCCTTTTTCTTTTCCATTAATTATTCTACTCAATTTAACCTCCTCATTTTTTTTTTTATCATATTTCTATATTTTTTTTTTTTTTTATATTTTCTTTTAGAACATTAATTTATTTTCCTATCATTTATCCTAATATAAGAATTCAAGTATATAAAAATGGACACATAATATTAACAATAATATTAAAGGCACACAATATGATATTAATTTAGTGCCTAGGGTTAGGGTCGTTACACTCACTCCCCCTTAAAGAAAATTCGTCCCGAATTTGACTGTCACTTACCTAACTGATCAACCCGCCTCGGTTACACGTATACCTCAGACTTCAATTCCCAAATAGTCTCTTCCATGTTATGATTCTTCCCCAAGATTCTAATTCCATTAATGATACGATATTACAACTTAATTTTCCAAGAATACCTTACAATATCACTAACCCGAATTTTCACGACCTCAATAACTATATAAATAAATTAAAGTATCACAACTTATGTCACCAAATACATTACAATGCTGCATTTAAAACTTTAAATAATCTATAAGCTGCTCCAAGCCAGTCTATGAGTCAAATCACCAACCTTTTCCAAAACTTCAAATGGATTAACAAATTTTGGCGCCAATTTACCTTAGGCCTTGCTTCTCCAACTTCACCCCAACAAATTAGAGATCGATATTTTCTTCCTTAACAACGCCTCCTATGGTTTTAGCTCAATGCTAGAATGATAACTGCTATTATACATAACCAACCACTGGTAATCATACGTCCTATCGACCACTAACATCCATTGTACATACCCGTAGCATATCCTCAACAATAAGTAATTATCCCTCAAATTTTCACAAGGTTAAACTTAATAGCATCCATACATTCTAAAAGGATCTTTCCCCAATGATGTCTATCCAACCCATTTACTATTATGGGGTTTATACAATCGAACTATCCCCTAACATATATGAGGACTCTATAAATCAATATCTCATCAAACTATATATAATGAATAGAAAATACAATCAACTTCCTATAAACAAAATAACATACTTCTTTTTACTTCCAAGGTAACCCAATCACAAAATCCATCTTGATAATACTCTCAAGTTCAATCTAGAACTCTACCTATTTTAATAAAGCTTCTAACGTCAAATTTCTATTTCCACATTTATGACCAAATCACCTGATGCCTTGACTCGCTTGAGACGCGTTATTTCCATTATCTCATCCTCAATTCTCATGATACAAACATTAAGTAACTGCTTATGACATAATAAATGTAAACATGCTAATAAGACCATGATTCCCATAAACGGAATACTAGTCGACTATATATCATAAGTCAATGCTCTAATTAAGCTCAGGTTCAGTGACAGATCAATATTCAATCAAATGGTTGGCCGCCCACAACAGAGCCGATCCAACTTCAAAACAAAAACTGAGTCTACTGCGACCGTCACATTAACCACCCACAATTTATCAAATCATTTCTCGGATCAAAACTTTAATATAATCAATCACTATAGGGGATCTAGGTTGCCTTTCTTCTTGCTTCTGTACTAACTATACTTTAATATAACATGTCTTTCTAAAATTTACAACATCTTTCAGAATTACAAAGGATATATAAAAGAGATCTAATGAGACTCGAATGGTTTATTTATTTAAAACCGTCCCATACCAGTTTTAATTAACTAAACCACTCAAAATTTTAAGAAATTTTGTTAAAGATTGATAAGCTAACAAAATTAACTCAAGTGATTTAATGATCTACAACCGTCCCATACCAGTGGTAGATAATTAAATTACTCCCAGATTTTAAGGTACACAAAAACGGTTCACTGACTTTAATAAATCAATATATCCCTGAAGGGTACAAATGCTCATACTGAAGTTCAATTTATAATCCAAAGTTGTAAAGCACTTTTAAAACAATTCCAACAAAATATCCTTGTTTGACCTCTATTTATAGTATAGCCACTACTTATAATATTTATACTTAGTTAATTTCTCTATAAGAAAACACAATCTCGCCATACTATTACTATCTCCGATAAATAACACTAAAACAATCATTAAGCTTATAAACTAGGTAAATCATCCTCAATTCAATAATTCCTCAAGTTGAATATTCAACACTTTTACTTAATTTGAGTCATCTATTCCTTATCTTTGATATTGGTATTGTACTTAGCAACAACATTTTTTAAACATCTAGTTCCCAATCAAATACCATAATTTCTAAATAAGAAAATATAATTGGAACTCTCATAGATCAATCATTCCCAAATTTCAATTAAACATTACGGTATAATCTAACTTAACTCTCAATAACCATCAACAAACTCAAAATCCGTATAACGTCAATATCTTTCAAGCATCACACTAATCCCTCATATGATTCACGTAACTAAGTCGACCTATAGTATATAATCATCCTAAAGTATCCTGTCTTCCAATAAGATTCATCCTCATTTTCTCAACTAATGATAATCAATTCTCAAAACGAACCATATACATATATTACCAATTTCTGAAGTTGATCCTTTAAGTCACCAATAACTGTATCTATTATACTTCTTCGCATTTACCCTATTTACCTCTCCATAACTAATACACAACCCACAAATCAAAACGGTCATACTATATATAAATGTTGTCTTAAGTATATCCTTAAAGCAATTTCTCACTGTAATTGTAACACTCCGAAAAATTCAACTAATAACCATTGAGTATCCTACTAGTTTCTAAAATCAGTCATACAAATCGTCAACAAGTGCTAACGAATACTTATTCTTCACAGTTACCTATTTGAGATCTCTCTAAGCCATAAATAACCATCAAGTATCATCTTTTCTAAATGTAGTACTAATTTATCCTTACGGAAATTCGCTAAGCTAATTTTCTTCTTTACCAAATAATTTCCCAAGTTGGATCATCAATTCCATCATCCCAATTAATGTACTCTATCTAGGGATCCGAATATCAAAATAGTACCTTATATCAACTCAAAGCCTCAATATCCTGGTATGATACCTGATGAAAACCCATTTTTGAAACTCACATGAAAAACACCACTTAGTCAACTTATAGCACCTAAGGCAAAAATATATTACTTCCATAAGATCTCGTACTCGCGATATTTTATAACTCATATAATCCCACTTAGACTATCACTTTCAATACTAGTCTCATATGTCTAGTCTTCACCACGAGACACCAATGTATAAATGATCACGCAAGTTATACAACCATAAACTGTTCTCAATTAGGCTATATACCTAACATCAACTAAGAGTTCACCAATTTATTTACCACCGGTACATGAGATAATTCAAGGTTCTTTTACTTAAATATAACACATAACCCAAATAACTTTCACATTCTTTAGGCCAACCTTTCGACATTTACGCATATATGACATAATAGCAATTAATGACTTATCCGCCTCAACCACACACGGAGGCAAATCAAACATAGATAAGGAGACTCGCTTCTTGCGACAGTCCTCCCCAAACATAACAACTACTATGATAATCAAGGATGATTCGAGGTACTCTCCCATCGGAGTAGAACCCCCAGTACATAAGGCAACTCTCGGGCCATTTATGCAAATAAAGATGAAATGTAATGCCACATGAGAACGAATGTACGAGGATTTATAAAAGTATGAACCCTAATTCCTGAGACAGGTAAAATACCTCAAATGATGGTGGGGAAATCTATCTTTCCAAGACTCACCTTTCCTTGATTCCTTGGTTGGTCAATATCATTTTCTGTCTTTGAACAAATTCCTGTATTAAACTCTCGACGTAAGTTATCGCACACTCTCACTCAGCTAGACTCTACCCGAGAACTCTAACCGAGCTCTGATACCAACTGTGAGGACCCCGACCCGGAACCTACACGTATCCCGAGCTGGAGCGTCCTCAAACTAACCCAAATTCCTTAACTTTTAAAACCTTTTATTTAACTTCCAAACATAACATAACCATTTTAAAATAACTCTACTCATTTCCACATTGGAGGAAGAGTTGACCAACCTTGAAAGTATTAAACGATTTTAGTTACAAAAAGATGTCGAATATAAAATAGAATTAGAGTTTATGAATACAACCCTTTAAAAGAATTATACTAACATACACTTTCTATACCAACCTAATCATACCCAGACAATTCCCACAATATAACTTCCAAACTCCTCACCGCCCTTACTTGGCTGGTCCACCTGTCTCAGAATCTAAAAACAGTAAAGGGAGAGGGGTGAGAATAAATCTCAGCAAGCTATTATGAATGCAGCAATATGCCATACAAGATGCAACACATAACAAGTTGCATATAACACGTTGGAAAAGCTGTAAACACCTTACATTACCTTGGTTTACCTTTTCCCGTCTCGAACAAAGAGTCGTACAACATTGGGTATAATAATACTCCAATCTTACGGTGAGCCGCTTAAGCAATACTCACGTCTTATAAGACCCGTTTTTCGGGAACCAAATAAGACAGTAGCAACTCTGTAAGGCTTTTGGCTCAATACGTATGCTATACCCCATCCCGTGGCCACAGGAGGGGACGGCCACGAATATAACATAATCCGATCACATTAGGTCACACTTCCATAATTGATCGTATTATGTTATACCCCCAAATGTCAGCTGACTCACACATAATCAAGCACATAATAGATACTTGAATAAATCCACAAAGGGGATAAACCACATAGCAACATGGTAAAATATACTCATGCTCAACCAACATCATAGTGCAACATTTCTTTAACACACTATGCATAAATAAGCAATATAGTCACATGGTAAAATATACTCATGTTCAACCAATAATCAGAGTGCAGCATTTATGTAACACGCTAAGCATAATACAATCCATGAATAGGTACTCAAGTAAGATAATGAGATATCATCAACCTACCTTACTTAGTCATTATATGATAATATATGATCTCTATAAGGATCCCAGTTAACTCTACCAAGTTGGAATCATTTCTGTTAATTTACCAAACTAGGTTAACTAGCATTTTCCAAGCAACATTTAAAGTACTTCCCCAATTCCATTTTGATCACTTAGGATGTGAATGTGTAGCCAAAGTATTCTATTTTAATCTAGGTTAAAGAGATTCTATTTTGGTTCGAGTTTGGTTAGGTTTAAACAACTCTAAACTTGATGTGAAAAACCAGGCCAGGGCACGACTCGTGCCCCAGGGCACGACTCGTGCCCATTTGACCCCTCTCTGATTCTGGCGTCCTTAACCCAGGCACGACTTCCTTTTGTTCAAGTCACGACTCGTGACCTCCACATGGCACGACTCGTGCCTCTGGGCACGACTCGTGCTCACTCCCTTAAGTCACTCAGAACGATTGGAACTCCAAAGAACGACTCGTGGTCACGATTTGGGCCAAGGGCACGACTCGTGCCAAGGGGCACGACTCGTGCCTCGGCCCAGAACAGGTAACAACAGCAGCAACAATCACAATTCCCCAAGAATCCAAATTTTCCACCAAGTGCATTCTAAGTTATAAACCTAAAGGAAATTTCTAACTTTGTTACTTACTTGCAACTCAATAAATCTCCAAGGTATCAAGTCCCACACCTATATCATTTCCACTTGATTTTCCACCCAATCTACTACCAATTTTCAAGATTTCCATTTAATCCATTTAATTCCTTTACTTCTATTAATTTACTACTTTCATGAACAACAACCTTTCTCATGACAAACCCATTTTACTAACACATTTCAAGTTAAATCTTCTAAACTAACTTCACCAATTTCTTACATCCTAAATCCACTTTTATGAACAACAACAATTTCTATAATACTAACACTTTCCTCAAATCCAAGAAGGCTTCCCCAAAGCATCAAATAACCATTAGAACAATCATAACAACATGAAATAGTCATGAACATTTAAAGAAAGGAAGGTCATAATAACTCACTTTAGGAATTAAGAGGTGGATTAAGGATCTTCTTGGCTTGATCAATTCTCCTAGATGCACCCATCACAAATGTACTCTTGGATTGAAAAATGAAGAAGGATTGCCCTTTGTAGGAGCTTGAGAAGAGGTGGTTTCAATGGGGTTTCCATGGAGATTGTAAGGGAGTAAATGAAGGAGGATGAGAAGGATGGAGTATGGAAGGTATAAAGGGAGTATGGGAGGAGTAGGAGAAAGCATGGGGAGGTATGGTGTTGGTTTGACTATGAGGGAAAAGGAGAGTGAATTAGGGAGGATGGTCCCTGTGATGATGTTGCCATTCGCGGGAAAATTCGATTTTTGCGTTTCTTTGAAAAACCAAATAAAACCGGAAAAACGGAGTCGCCACGCCATTTTAATTTTGAAGGCCAAAACTTTGAAAAAAGCCCGAGATCAGAGATTTAGGTTCGGAGGTCATGTTACGCGTCGGGAAGGACGTTAGTGTGCACCCGACGCGCCTCGTAAAACGAGTCTTCCAAGCTGAAAATCATTTGTGTGTGTGGTGTGTGTGTGTGTGTTTTGGCCAAAATAAGTTGAAACTCAGAAAAGTAAAAATTGGGATGTCTTTTTAAGACTTTAAACTGATCCCATGATTTTTTGGAAGATTTTTGGGTTGAGATTTGGTACTCAAAAGACCTTTTGAAGTTGAGAGCCATTTCTGCCAGAATGAAAAAGGCAGTGGATCTTTGATTTTGAAAGGGATTCAAGGGTCTTAAAACTTCATAATCTGGATAAACTCAGAGAATGAAAGTTGTTCTAGACACCTTAAATAAAGTTTGTGCGAAGGAATTTTCCATTTTGGAGAAGATTTGAGGGGTCAAAACCTTCTGGAAACCTCAGATATGAGATCTGGATTCCCAGAAGCTGATGAACTAGCCTCTGAAAGAAAATTTGAAAAGAGGAGTTTTACTCACCCAAAAAAAAGGTAAAAATATGTCTGGAAAGCTCTGGATGTTGGCTACAAAAAGTATTTTGTAGTCAACACCAAATTCCAAGTTCATCTGTGTCCAAAAATTAAGACCATGGACTGAGGTCTGAGAAAATTGCTACTGGACAGCAACTTCTCAAGAAAGAAAATATGATTTTAAGGGGGTTTTGCATCCATGCTTGTCCCCATTTCCCTAGGTTTTGGTTAGTGATCACTAGACATTTTAGTGGTGAATCAACTATACCAAACCATCCTTGGGGTACATTAGGACTAAGCATTTCATTTGCTTGGGAAGGGGAATTTTATCCTTTGAAATCAAGATTTTGTGCTTGAAAATGGTTTTTTAGGGTTTTGAAAGTGCATTTTTGCAAGTAAGCAAGAAAAGCTTTGAAAATAATGTTGATCTTTGTAGAAGATCATCCATGGAGATGGTCTTCCATGGTGATCTTCTTAGATCTAGAGCAAGAAGATGAAAGAACTACATTTTGTAGTTTGAAGATGCATGCATGGTTGAGATTTAGGGTTAGGAAGAGGAGGGTTTACCAATCTTCCTTGTGTTCTTGAGTGTTTGGCTTGAGTGTATGAGTGTTTAGGGCTTTAATATGAGAGTGAGTGGATGAGTATGAGTTGGGAAAGATTGGAGAGAAAAAGGTGACAATTCAAGTGAATTCTCACTGTTTTCTCTCTATATTTCGCCAGAGGTTCGGTGCAATTGTGTTCTTCCTCCTTATTTTTGTGACTGGAGGGCTCAATTTATAGCCCTCCTGAAAATGCAAAGGTATCCGCGCGGATAGGTCCAGGCAGCGTGCACTGTTCATTAAATGCAGCTTCAGCTTTGGACAAGAAGAATATTTCTTTTTGAAATTCAAATTATGACCGAGTTTTGTGTTTCCGGCCATTGCCATTTTTGGTTTTCTTCTTTTGTTTTGCTTTTTGAGATTCTTTTTAAGGTTTAACCTTAAATAACAATGCCCATTTTACCCTCACTTTGTTAGAAATGTTAGGATAGTTAGGAATTGTTGGAAATGTTATAACTTTCGTTAATTTTCTAACGAAAATTCTAACAAGCTCAAATTGGAGCACTTACAGTAGCCCCTCGGCGACGGCGCTTTCGAAGGAAGCGGGGTCGTCGATAAGAGTAAGGCTCCATATTTGGCAGGATGATCGAGTGATCGGGTGGCTGAACCTAGCGATAGGCTACCTACGTATCCCGAATGGGAATCAAGCCAGTCGTAGTTCGGGTCTTTGACCACGGAGATGATGGCGTTTTAGGTGCCTCGAACCGGATGAGCGAGTTCTACAGTTGTTTGCTGGAACGAAACTCTGCTGGGGATAAGAGATGACCATTTTTGGTCCGATGGCTATCCGCTCTGGCAGGGGATAGGAATGACCATTTTTGGTCGACGGGTATCCGCTCTGCTGGGGGTTTTTGCGATTTATCGCGTTCCTAGTGATAGCGTCTTAGGTGCCTCGAACCTTGGAGATGGCGTTTTAGGTGCCTCGAACCTTGGAGATTGAAATTACCCGGGATCCGGCTCGCGCGCGGAGGGCCCCCGTGCATCTCGCAATTCGTCGCCGTTCGGGAAGTCGCCCGGATCCGAGAGGCAGCACAATCGCGCCCGGCATCGCTTATTCCGTTTTAGCGTTTGCGAGGTTGGAGGTGTCTCGCCGTTTTGCTTTCGCATTTTGTAGAGTCGCCACGCCGTTTTATTAAGCCCAAAACATTGAAAAAGGGCATCGGTTTAAAGATAAATTTTAAAGCTGTTTTTGTGTGATGAGATTTTGAGTTCGGAGGTCGAGATGACTCCTCGGGAAGAGAATATTAGAATATTAGAGCTCACCAGAGTAGCCTCGTAAACGAGTCTTTCGGATACCCCTAATATCCTTTAAATGTTGTGTGTGTGTGTGTGTGCTTTTTAAAAATGCATCTTTGTATCGGATGTCTACATTGTATTGAAATGTATTGAAATAGAATAGGAAGGAAGCCTTACCAATGTTGGTTCGTGTCTGTCTTCCGCGGGGAATAGTGTTTGAGGTCGGAGTAGCGTTCGGTACGGATCGGGATTGCTTCGGGAGATGCCGGTTGTCTGCGGACGAGTTTCGGCGTGAGTTGAGGTTGTAGGCTGCGTTCGGGCGAAGGTTCGGCGTGCGTGGGGATCGTCGGGATCACTCGGGCGAGAGGTTCGGCGTGCGTTGGTGGTGGCAGGAGTCACTCGGGCGGAGTTTCGGCGTGGTTTGGGATCGTCGGTTTGACTCGGAAGAGCGGGACACCGTGGAAAGACCGAGCAAGGCCTCGGAGTACCACGAGGGGCCTCGAGTACCTCGAGAGTGCCTCGGGGCAGCGCGGGAGCGTCTCGGGAGCGCTCGGAGAGGCCGGAGCACCTCGAGGGGGCTCGGAAGGCCTCGGAAGGATCCGAAGGGCGGGAATGCCTCGAAAGGTCTTAGAAGGGGAGCCGAAGGCTTAGGGAGGAAGAGAGAAGTGGGAGGTGTGAAAAAATGAGGAGGGGAGCCCTCTATTTATAGTAAAAATTTCGGAGCAAAGAGGTCCGTACGGACCTTCTTGGTTATCCGAAATTTTGGATTTCCTCGATTTGAGGAATCTGCAATGATGGAGAATATTTGGGAATGATGATGTTCCCCTGAGCAATAAGGTCCGTACGGACCATCTTGCATGCAAAGAGGTCCGTACGGACCAACTCTGCATGGAAGTCATCATTTCTCCGAGGATTTGAGGGAATATTGTGGACTTTAAGGGGATTTAGTAATCATTGAAACAAAGAGGTCCGTACGGACCTTAATTGCTTACGATTTCTGAAAATTCCCAAAAGGTCCTTTTGTCCCTTTTTATCCCAGAAAGGCTCCTCCACTTGGTTTGGTTGGGGGTTTGAGAGGGTTTTGAGAGGGTTTTGAGTGAGAGAGGTCTACGAGGCTGCGTGGATGAGTACGCGGTGTTTCCGTGTGTTTGAAAGGGAGTGATCCAGATTGGGGTACTTACGAAGCCCCTCGGCGACGTCACTTATGAAAGAAGTGGGGTCGCCGATAAGATAAGGGTCCTAATCTGGATCGCGTCTTTGGGAGAGGAAGTGGCCGTGAGGGTCAAAGTGAGGACGTGGTGGTGTCCTTTTGGGTGACCGTTTAGGTCGATAATTTGGACCTGTGATAGGATTCCTACGTATCCTGGCGGGAATCAAGCACAGTCGTAGTTCGGGTGTGGGGTGAGTGTTACGTGAATGCGGGCGTGGTGGTGCCACAGGTGTTGTGTGACCGCCGAGGTCGGTGGTGAGGACGTGGTGGTGTCTGGGTGACCGTATAGGTCGGTGATAGGGACGTGGTGGCGTCTGGGTGGCCGTATAGGTCGTATAGGTCGGTGATAAGGACGTGGTGGCGTCTGGGTGGCCGTATAGGTCGGTGATAAGGGCGTGGTGGCGTCTGGGTGACCGTATAGGTCGGTGATAAGGACGTGGTGGCGTCTGGGTGGCCGTATAGGTCGGTGATAAGGACGTGGTGGCGTCTGGTGGCCGTATAGGTCGGTGATAAGGGCGTGGTGGCGTCACGTGGTGGCGTATAGGTCGGTGATAAGGACGTGGTGGCGTCTGGGTGACCGTATAGGTCGGTGATAAGGACGTGGTGGCGTCTGGGTGGCCGTATAGGTCGGTGATAAGGGACGTGGTGGCGTCTGGGTGGCCGTATAGGTCGGTGATAAGGGCGTGGTGGCGTCTGGGTGGCCGTATAGGTCGGTGATAAGGGCGTGGTGGCGTCTGGGTGGCCGTATAGGTCGGTGATAAGGGCGTGGTGGCGTCTGGGTGGCCGTATAGGTCGGTGATAAGGACGTGGTGGCGTCTGGGTGGCCGTATAGGTCGGTGATAAGGACGTGGTGGCGTCTGGGTGGCCGTATAGGTCGGTGATAAGGACGTGGTGGCGTCGAGGTGGCCGTATAGGTCGGTGATAAGGGCGTGGTGGCGTCTGGGTGGCCGTATAGGTCGGTGATAAGGACGTGGTGGCGTCTGGTGGCCGTATAGGTCGGTGATAAGGACGTGGTGGCGTCTGGGTGGCCGTATAGGTCGGTGATAAGGGCGTGGTGGCGTCTGGTGGCCGTATAGGTCGGTGATAAGGGCGTGGTGGCGTCTGGGTGGCCGTATAGGTCGGTGATAAGGACGTGGTGGCGTCTGGGTGGCCGTATAGGTCGGTGATAAGGGCGTGGTGGCGTCCTGGGTGGCCGTATAGGTCGGTGATAAGGGCGTGGTGGCGTCACAGGTGACCGTATAGGTCGGTGATAAGGACGTGGTGGCGTCTGGGTGGCCGTATAGGTCGGATGTGAGGACGTGGTGGCGTCACGGGATGGAAATTTTACGATTTTCCTAATCGGGTGGTTTAAGGCCTTCGGGCCGGAGAATAGTTGTGAGGACTTGAATCGTCTTCGATTGCGGTTGGTGCCACGGCGGAGGACTTTGAATCGTCTTCTAGCCGCTGTGGAGCGTGGCGCCTTGTGATTCGAGAGGCGTAGATGCCATTTGTGTTTTTGCATGTTGATGTAGAAGGTCGGACTTACGATGACTGCCGGTGCTTGCGTTGCCGTTTGAAGTGGGCAAGGATGATGGCCGATGATTGCTTCACCATTTGGCGTTTTGGGGAGCGCTTCGTGCCTTGGGACTTGTACTCGGAGGTGTTGGCTCCTTCGCGTGCTTGTTTTGCCGTTGAGTGGGCAAGGATGATGGTCGGTCTTTGAGGATATGCGATCTTGCATGACTTCCCTTTGACTTGTTGGGGAGGAGCTCGGGCTTACTTTGATGGCCGGTGCTTGCGTTGCCGTTGAAGTGGGCGAGATTCGGGCTTACATCGGCTGCCGGTGCTTGAATTCTTTGAGGATGCATGACCTTGTAGGGGCCCTTTTACATTGGGAAGATGACTTCGGACCTCTTTTGAGGGCCGTGGTTGAGTTGTCGTTGAGCGTTTGGAGCGTCTTGTGCCTTGATATTCGTCTTTGGGAGGTGTTGGCTCCTTCTTGAATTGCCGTTGAGCGGGCGTTGGTTGAATTGCCGTTGGAGTGGGCGAGATCGGTCTTACGTTTGATGGCCGGATGGTTGATTTGCCGTTGAAGTGGGCGAGTCCGGTCTTACGCTTGACGGCCGGTGGTTGATTTGCCGTTGAAGTGGGCGAGGACCGGTCTTACGCTTGAGCGAGGTTGATTTGAAGGGTTAGGGACCATTACGCACTTGGATTTCTTGGAAAAGGCCTTAGGACAGCCGGGGCAAAGATTATAAGGGCGGAAAGTAATTTGGCCACCCCTTGCAAAGAGGTCCGTACGGACCAACACAGTTGCAAGAGGTCCGTACGGACCACCTTGGTTTTTACGGTTCCCGGAGTTTGACCGGGCTTTAAATACCGAGGCCCTTCCCCATTCCTTCTTCCTCATTTTCCGGTTTCGTGAACCGGGCGAGAGAGAGAGAGAAAAATTCCTCCATTGTTAACCAAAATCAAAAAATTTTTGCTTGAATTTCTTGCCATGGTGAAGGATCTCGAAGGAGTCGTCGTCAGCCTTGATCGGGGAAGTGGTTGAGCGGCGGATGGAGCTTGAAAGGAATTGGACTTCGTTCGTTCCATCTTCGAAGAACCCGGATGTTTTGTATCCGAATCCGGAGGTGCATAATCGTCGCTCCATGAGCGTTGGGGAGGTAAGAAATGCATTCCGTTTTGATTTCCTGCTCGAATTTTTGAATGCTAGAACTAGGTTTTAGTTTTTCGCATTTTTGAATTTTTATTTTATTTTATGCCTTTTTGTGAAATTCTGGATGAATTGTTGAAAATGGACATGTAAAAATTGTGGGTATGTGTATTTTGTGCAGAAATGTGTAGATTAGCTCTTATTTGTGAAAATAAAGTGCCTATCTAGTGAATTGCATGCTTTGGTGTTTTGTACCGTATGCTATTTATGTATGTACATTATGAGAAAAATTATCGTGTAGTGATAATTTTTGTGAAAAAATGTGACATGTGCCGTGTTTTGTGACGGGTTATATGTGAAAGTGTGTGCCGTGTTGGGACGGATTTTCTTTTGAGAATGTGCTATATAGTGTGTGCCGTGTTTTTGGGTGACGGACTTTGTGGGGAAAATATGTGCGATATGTGCCGTGTTGGGACGGATTTTCTTTTGAAAATGTGTCGTGTAGGGTTTAATCCCCCCCCCTTTTTTCTTTTGAAAAAATGTATACGGTGTGTGCCGTGTTTTGTGACGGTGCATGGGAAAAATTATATGCATGATATATGTGAAAATTATGTGCATTGTGTGCCGTGTTTTGTGACGGGTTACATGGAAAAATTATATGTATAATGTATGTGAAAATTATGTGCAATATGTGCCGTGTTTTGTGACGGGTTACATGGAAAAATTATATGTATAATGTATGTGAAAATTATGTGCAATATGTGCCGTGTTTTGTGACGGGTTATATGTGCCTTTATATTAGAGAATCTTGTGATTGACGTACCTTTGCTTTGTGTTTACTGCGGGATGCGGGAGCTTACGGCCGGGAAGGCCGAAGGATGAAGACTTCGGGGATCGCTCGAGGCATTGTTGAAGCTATGGCGGCGGATGCACGATATTTCCGTGGGCGGTAGGCCGAGTCCCGGAGGTTGGTTTATGCTTACGGCCTAGGTGTGTTCGTTGAGAACACAGGCTGGAGTGTCGACACGAGGAAGAACAAGAGTGTCTTCTGGGCCTATCCGAGTATTGGTGGGATACCACCCACACCTTCCACACAGTAGGGGCGAGGTGACGGTGACGCCCAGAATTTTCTTTGCTATTACGGGCTCTCCTTGAAGGAGGGCCTGTGAGGTGGAGAGATATGATCTCGATGATGTGTTGCCGAGCTGCTGGGCTTTGAGCCTCGTCCTCGCGAGGGGCACAGGGATCTTTGTACGGCGACGTAGAGATGAGGATCACGGCCGGTATTGGGGCCTACATCCGAGTACCGGCCAGTGGCAGCGGAGCGATTGGCGCGCTCCTTCTTGTGGTATGCACTTGTCCAGAGACTTTGTTCTCGAACCACGCGACCGCGGCTCCCTTTGCTCTGTTGGAGAGCTTGGCCCGTCTGGATAAGTGCGCGACATTGCTTGGGGCGAGCGAGCTTGGCGAGCTCTACTTCTCCTTGGACCGGTTTAGCGGGGGTGGCCGATTCGTTGGCTGCTTTGACTTTGCTTTGGAGGTATGAGTTTATTCTTTGTTTTTGATTTAGCAACTTGTCTTTTCTCCGTTGTCTTTTGCTTGAGCCTTCTCTGTTTTTGTCACGGGTGTGGTTTTATGAGGTTTTCCGGTGCTTCCCGTGGGATAGAGATCACAGGGTACATTCTTTGCGTACCACTGCTATCTTTGGGATGGGCTCGTACGGCGAGGAAGGAGGACCCGGCGGGGAAGCTCACCATCGCCTACGGGGATGTGCGGGAGCGTTTGGAGCGGGATAGCCGTGAGGGGTTCGTTGTTCCCGTGGGTTCGGTATGAGGAGATGAGTTCGAGGGCTCCCGAGGTGACGGCGCGGCGGAAGATGCTTTGCGAGGCTTGACTTGTGACGCCATGTACACAGGGAGCGAGTCTTACAGCGGCATGGCCCCGGTGTGCTTCCCGTGGCTCAGAGGACCCTCCCTTTGGGATGCTTGACTCCGGGACATGGATGTGCTTGACTTCGAGAGGTACCTTGGCGGTGTCGGTGCGAGGAGTTCATTTTATACGGAGAGGAGTACGGGGCCTTCGTGAGGAGGAAGGCGAGGACGCCCAGTGCGCGCGGGAGAGAGAGGCTGGCCGCGAGCTCCCGAGAGGTTCCGATGCGGGACCGGATTTCACGTACGTCCGCGGGGACGGATCGAGAGGAGGGTGTATGCATGCCCGTTCGGAGCTTGAGCTCTGCTTGCATACAGTGGATCCCGACAGATCGGTGAGTGTCTTGACTCTTTTCCATCTTGGCATCTTTTACGCATTTTCTCTTTTTGTTGTTGAGTATAAGCGTATTTGATGAGCGTTTCCTTGGCTTCTTGTTGGTGCGGAGTCCGGGGAGAGCCTACGATATGCGGCTTCGCCGTTACGTGGCGATGCGCTCCTTCGCTAAGAAGATGGCGTCGAAGGTGTCCTGTCGGTCTTCGCGTCGTGTGCCGGCGTACGAGCCTATGCCTTGAGGCATTACAGTGGGCGTTCCTCCGCCTAGAGCCGAGCCGGAGCCGCAGCGGGAGGGGCCTTTGAGGCGGCATAGCATGGATGCGGGACGTCTTCGGGAGGCTGCGGGGCCTTCGAGGAGCGGCCCTTTTATCGATTCATGCCTCCGCACGGCGCACGGGAGTGAGGGTTCCTCGAGCCTTCTTTCTTTGATCCTTTCGCCGGATTTGATCCTTCGAGTACTTCTCGTGGGAGCCTCGGGCGGGTGCTCGGTATTAGACGATGAGGATGTGACGGGCGAGTTATTTGGGATGCCCGACTTTTCTTTGGAGGATCTTGGCGAGGAGGATGATGATGAGGATTACGAGTAGTATTCATTTGCTTTCCCTCTTTTCATATCCCTCTCTCTTTTTTTTTTTTTGTTTAGCAACGAGACATTTTGGGTACTGTAATAAAACACATGTATTTGCATGGCAAACGGTATTTTATTTTAAGATGTAATGTCATTTATTTTTGTGATTCAGGGAATTGTCCTAGAAATTGTTGCTATTATTATTTTTATTTTTGTACATGCCACGTGAGTGAGAGTGCGTTTGTGGGTAGTGTTGGTTTGCGGAAATGGCTTTGGCCGGTGTTTGGGTGTTTGGAGCAAGGTTTTCTTGAGGACGGTGGTTTTATGCTTGTTTTACGGGAAATGGGTTACATTTGCAAGGAGGTCCGTACGGACATACTTAGCATGCAAAGAGGTCCGTACGGACCAACCTTGCTTTTGGGAAGGACATAAATGCTTTCCGGTGCACAGTTCTTCCTCATTTCCCCATTTGCGGCCATTTTCGAGCTTTCTTCCCCATTTTCTCTAGGAACCTCCATTTTTGCCATGGATTCTTCGTATGTCCCTAGAATTTTGCCGAGGCTTTCGCGAGAGAGGCAAGCACACTTCCTTGAGCGGTTGAAAACGTGGATGCGGCGCCGTATGAGGCATCGAGACGGGCTTTCGAGGTAAGGTTTCGTCTTTGCTCGGTTTGGTCTTTTAAGGAGTTGGTTCTGATTGGGATTTGTTGCGGGCTGCCGCGAAGTTACAGGATGTTAGGAGGCACGTGTCTTGTTTCTCCTATAATGAAATGGTGCCCACTTTTGAAGATTTTCGGGCTTTGATTGGAGGACCGGAGGTGGAGGCCATCTCGCTTCCTTTGGTTGGTGGTGCTTCTTTGTGAGCGTGAAGCTTGCGAGACTTTCTTCGTACTTCGTTGGAAGAAGTGCGGGCATGATCCTTGATTCGGGTCATATCGACATTTACGGCTATAGGAGCGGTTCATGGTTGATGATGAGTGACGTCTCTTGGGATGTATTTGCCTTGTGCGTGATAGCGACGCTCTTTACAGTCGGCTCCCTTGGCATTTGTGATGGCGCTTTGCTAGATGTGGTAGGGCCTTTGCGAGTGGAGAGGATATTGTCCCGTTGGTCTTTGGGGAGACTCTTCATGGTATCGGCCGTCGCGGCCCGGGGATCGTTTTATGAGAGGAAGCCCGCTTTGCTCACCTTGTGGCTGCGAGAGAGACTTCGGGCCATGCCCGAGCTCAGACGTCGTTTAGCCGTGGTCATTTGCTCGGCGACCTCTTGTGTTGGATATGGATCGATCACTTTGGGAGAGATGGATGGCACGGCTTGGTACGCATCGAGATCCATTTGGTGGGTTCCTTGGCTGGAGGATTGAGACCGGGAGGATCTTGCGGGAAGGGTCCTACGTTGTCGAGTTCCGGTTTGTCTTGGTCCTCCTTCTATATTCCGTCGCTTGTTTCCGGCGGTTTGGGATGAAGCGAGAGCCTTTGTTGAGGCAGGATGACCTTGCTCTTTGCGGAGATAGTTCCTCTTTGTATGGCGGCTCAGTGCCTTCTTGTATTATACGAGGGTATGGAAGTATTCCGCTTTCCCTCTGTGGTACTCCTTAGGCGTCGGGAGAGTGTCGTGTTGACGACTCGGTATACGCTTTGGTATGAGCGGCGTGTTGGGCGATCCCAAGTGGTCTTGGAAAGCGAGGCGTGCGCGGTGCAGGACCCGGTTGCCGTAGTAGCTATTGCCTTAGGAGTGCCGAAGCACAGTCGACCCTTTGGATGTGACGGGAGACGCTTTGTTTGACTACGAGACTAGAGTTGACCGGCCCGACGGGGAGAGGTCCTCTTTTACGGGCTCGCAGGGAGGAGATCCGAGCCGAAGCACGGGCGAATGAAGCCACGAGAGCTGCTTGGATTATTTGACTCTACGGGGAGGACCCCGGATCTCGGAGCGAGAGACGCGAGTTGGTTCACGTGGAGCGAAAGAAGACTCGCCGGGGACGAGGAAGAAAGGAAAGAATGGCGAGGACAAGCGCGAGATGGCGCGGAATGACCTCCTAGGTATCCATTCATTGCATTGCAAACACATTATTAGTTAAATGTATTAAGCTGTCTTTTAGCATGTTGTGAACTTGAGAGTAGACCGTGCTTGAACTCATCAAGAAATGTTGTAACCGTTAGTGATTTGTGATTTACTTTTAAAGCTTTGTCGAGACGCAAGATCTCTTGTTTGCCCTTGCTTACATTTGTGCACTTTGTCGGCGTCCATCTTTGGACTTTTACATTTGCATTTGCGGGTGACGATGCAGGCCACGACGGCAATCCCCTTTTGCTGAGGCTTTGTGCTTGGCTGAGAGGTTGAATGCTCCCTTGACAAGTCGTTCTGACGGTCTTTTTCGCAGCTTCCTTGCCTCTTGTTGGCGTCGGGCTCTTGACCTCAATTTCGCAGCTTCTGCCTGAGCTTCTTTTATTTATTGTTTTTTTTTGTGAGCCCTTGCTCGAGCTCTCTTTTTTTTTTTTTTTTTTTTTGAAGCGCGTGAGGGCGAAGACAAGCCCTGGCTTGGAAGTAGACATGAGTCGGTCGTTTGATCTTTGAGTGACCCTCGGATGTCCTTTGATGTTGCCGCCGTCGTTTGACTTGGTCAAGGTATTTCTTTGGGCGTGTTCTTGAAAAGTGCGGAGCTTGATGGAGGTCTTGATTGACATTCAAACTTTTGACTTTTTGTGTATTTTTAGACCGGACCAATTAAGGTTGCCTACGTTCCCCGGACTAGAGGGCTCAGTGCACGTAGTTCGACACTACATGGAGTGCCAAGAGATGCACAGTTGTTCTTCTTCGGGCGAAGTATCTGCGAAGTTTGCTTCCGTTATTTGGATTCATGAAGGGATTGCCGTCTAGGTACGGTAGCTTCATGGCGCCTCAGGAGAAGATCTTTTGAACCACGAAAGGGCCGATCCATGTGGGTTCCCATTTTCCCAGTGGGTTGGTTCGAGTGGGAGGCTTTTCTTTGAGTACAAGGTCACCTTCCACGATGTCTCGGGATTTGACTTTCTTGTCGAAAGCTCTAGCCATCTGCTTTGATAGGCTCGGGCGTGTTCCATGGCCTTTAGTCGTCGCTCGTCTAGCGAGCCAATTCGTCATGTCGGCCGGAGCCATTCGACTTCGTTGATGTCATTTTCCAGCGGCGCTCGGAGTGAGGAATTTCTAGCTCGATGGGAAGGGCTGCTTCCATCCGTATGTCGGGGCAAATGGGGTTTCTCCCGTGGGTATTACGGCCCGATGTGCGGTAGCCCCAAAGTGCAAGGTGCGGCTTCTCGGGCCAATCTCGTCCTCGGGTGGTCATTTTCGGATGATCCGTTCGAGGGTTTTGTTTCTTTGCTTCCACGGCGCCGTTTGTTTGTGGCCGGTAGGGAGAAGATTTGTGGCGTGTGATCTTGAATTCAGCCGGCGATGCAGCCGAATTCCCCTTCGAAGTGTGAGCCGTTGTCGATATGACCTCATTTGGGATGCCGTATCGGCATATGATGTTTTCCTTGAGGAAATGTGCGACCTTCTTGGAGGTGAAGTACCTTGTAGGACTTGGCTTCGACCCATTTGGTGAAGTAGTCGATGGCTACTAAGATGAACTTCGTGACCAGATTCTTTGCTGGCGGAGCGATTTTCCCGATGACGTCAATTCCCCAGTGGCGAAAGGGCGAAGGTGTAGTCATGCGGTAGAGATCGTGGGGCGGCGGATGATTGAGGTTGGAGAAGCTTGGGTGGCACTTGTCGCGGCTTCGGACAAAGTGGATGCAATGCGCCTCCATGGAGATCCGGTAGTAGCCCATCCACGAGAATGATTTGCATCGGGGCTGGCATTCATGTGGGGACCGCAAGCCCCATTGTGGACTTCGTTCATGAACTTGTTCGCTTCTTCTTGGGCGACGCGGCGTAGGAGTGGCCCGTAGTAGCGTTTCTTGTATAACATGTCCCGAGGATGACGAAGTGAGAGGCAAGGCGTTTTAGGGCCATGATGCTCTTGGTTTTGACCCCTTACGTGTGTTGACCTTCCTTGTTCATGAAGGCGGTTTCCCGTTCTTGAGGTATTGGAAGATGCGGTTGTACCGTGGCTCATTGACGGGCTTAGGTTGGTTCGATCTCACAGCGGTAGGCGGGAATTTCCTTTCGTCCGACTTTGAAGGGTTTGATTGCTTTTCCTTCGGGGATTTCCTGAGGAAGGCCGAGGTGGCTAAGGCATCTGCAAACTGTTTCGGTCTCTTGGCAAGTAATGGAAGGTGACCTCTTCGAATTGTGTGATGAGGTCCTCTATGCGAGCATGGTATTTTTGCAAGCCGGGTCTATGGTTTTCCACTTGTTGGAGACTTGGTTGATGATCAAGTGAGTCCCCATAAACTTCGAGTTTACGGACATTCCTCTCGAGTGCGGCTTGTAGTCCGGCGGCGCGAGCTTCATATTCGGCGGCATTGTTGGTTACCTCGAAATTGAGCTTTATAGCAATTGGGGTGTGCTCGTCCTTGGGATCCACCAAGAGCATACCGATGCCGTTTCCCTTTTGGTTGGCCGCTCCGTCGAAGAACAGTTGCCATCGGTTTTCGCCTTCGATTGCGAAGATTCCCTCGTCAGAAATTGTGGTTCGGGGCCTCGAGCCTCGTCGGTTGGGAAATCGGCCGGTTGTTCGGCCATGGCCCGTCCCTTGATTGATTTTTGGTTTACGTACTTGATGTCAAATTCCGCCGGGAAGAAAGACCATTTGGCGAGCCTCATTGACGAGAGATGGTTTGTCGAAGAGGTACTTGGGCCAGGTCCATTTTGGAAACCAAGTGTGCGTGTGCGGCTGCATGTAGTGCGTAGTTTCCCGACAACCCATACGAGGCTGCGCGAGGTTTTCTCGAGGGCGAGTAATTGAGTTATTTGCCTTGAAACTTTCGGCCCGGCCCGAAGTAGATGGCGTTTTCGACCCGTGACTCTTTCTTTTCTTGACGGAGCATGGCTCCAGCTGCGGTGTCGGTCACGATTAGGTATAGCAACAGTGGCTTTTCCTCGTGGGGAGGACGAGAGAATCGGAGGACTCACAAGGTATGCTTTTATTTTTCAAAGGCATCTTGGCATTCGAGTTCCATTCGATGTCGGCGTTCTTCTTCATCGGCTTGAAGATTGGCTCGCACATAGAGGTCAATTGGTTGTGAAGCGGGCGATATATTGCGGGCGGCCCATGAAGCTTTTCACCTGCATGCGAGTTTGCGGTGGTCTCATTTCGATGATAGCTTTGATCTTTTGAGGATCCACCTCGATGCCTCTCTCGGTGACCATGTATCCCAAAACCTTGCCTCGGCTAACCCCAAATGTGCATTTGGCGGGGTTAAGCCTCATTGAGTGTTTTCGGAGGCGATTGAAGAATTTTCTCGGGTGCAGTGAGGTGTTGTCCGTCTGATCCCTTTGAGTGAACGATCATGTCATCGACGTACACTTCGATCTCTTTGTGGATCATATCGTGGAAGAGGGCGGTTCTTTGCCCGTTGGTAGGTAGCCCAGGCGTTCTTTAGTCCGAACGGCATTGCGTATGTGTAGCGATAGGTTCCCAGGGGTTGTGAAAATTTGTCTTTTCTTGGTCTTCTTCGGCCATCTTGATACTGATTGTAGCCGGCAAAACCGTCCACGAAGGACTTGACTTGAAATTGGGTGTAGTGTCTACCAACATGTCGATGTTGGGTAGTGGAAAATCGTCCTTGGGACTTGCTTTGTTGAGATCTCGGAAGTCACGCAACGGCGTACTTTTCCATTGGCCTTGGTGACCGTGACAATATTGGAGAGCCATGTGGGGTACTCGATCACCACTGATGAAGCCGACGCGGAGCATTTTTCGATCTCCTCTTTGACTTGTAAAGACCATTACGGCTTGATTCGGCGTAGCTTTTGCTTGATGGGCTTAGCCTCGGGATTTAAGGGAATCCGGTGCTCCACAATGTTAGGATCTAATCCGGGCATGTCTCGGTAAGACCAAGCGAACACGTCCACGAACTCTTTGAGCGGTGCGATCAATGCGTCTTGCTCTGTGCCGGTGAAGAAACTTCCGATTTGCGTCTCTTTTGGCTCTTCGGCGGTTCCCAAATTCACTTTGGTTAAAACCTCCTCGCGGCTTGGGCCCGGTTTTCTCTCGTTTGACAACATGCTTAAAGATGTGCTTAATGTATTGTTCGTTTAATGTGTACGCTTCTTTATCAAGTGAATCGTTATTAAGCTGTTTGTGTGTTAGTTAATTTATCGGTTGTTAAAGATGCAATGAGAGGATACTCGGAAAGATCGAAGCATTCATTAAGAGCATACGGGAATACATTATTGGCAATGAGTTCGTAATCTTACGGCGTGAGGCCATCGGATGACTCGAGAGACTCAAATTCAAAGCTAATGGACTCGGGATGAGTTTTGACACTAGACTCTAGGACTCGAGGGTCGAGACCAAGTTGTTCGATCATGTCCTTTTTCTTTGGCGGTAGGTCGGAGAATGTGGCCCGGTTATTGAGTGGCAATGAGCTTGATAGGAGATGGGGCTTGAAAGGCTTTATGTCACCGTTCCCGATCATTGCTATCACGAGTTATCGAAACAAAATCGATTAGATCGGCATCTCGATTTCTTCTTTGAAGAAGCGAGGTGTAGCGGTGGTTCGTCCCAAGCATCGTCTGCGGAGTCTCTTGCTTTTGTCTTGGGCATTGCTAGCTCGAATGCGGGCTCGTCCCGCTTGTTGAAGGCGGGAGTGTTGACGAGAGAGTTTTTCGAGTTCTTCGCCAAAGAGGGGTTTTCGAACCAAAATTCGGCTGTGAATAGTGGTGGTTGTGGATCCGGCCGAGGGCGGTGTGTCGAGAATGCTCTTCGGACGGGATTTGGCTTGAGGCCTACGAATCTTGCCGGGTTACTGCTGGAGCTTGTCCATGGTTGTCGGCCGGCTTTGTTTGGCGGCCCGATCGGCTCTGTTCCCTTTTACGGATCTTCTTCCAAGTTGCCGGCCTTCCTTGTGAAGTACTTGGTCATGTCGAAGGCTGTAAGGACGAAGATCGGAGATTGCGTGCAAGCCTCTTTTGTTATACGTGGAGCGTTTTCGTGCGGCTCGCTTGTCCTCCGCAATGTGTTCGGGAGTAGGAGAGTATCCCGAGCCGTGCGAGGGTATTGTTCTTTGATATTGATGATACGGTTGAGTGCCACGATGGCGTTTTCCCAAACCGAGCCGGGATGTAGTTCATGTGCTTCATCATTTTCATCGGGGAGGGATCTTGTCCCAAATCAAAGCGAGTCTATGTGGCACACTTGGGCCTTTGGGCTTTCGATGGTGAACCACTGTTAACATCATGCCATCATCGTCGGGTTTGATTTCTAAGGCAGGGACGCCGTTGGTATCGGTCCTTTCGGTGACTATCTTTGTCGCCGTAGATGATGGTCATATCTGTTCCTTGGACGAACTTTACGCCTGATGGAGAGTGGATGCCACCCCATTGATACGATGTAGCCAGGGCGTCCCAAAATGGCGGTGAATGTGATCGGGATGTCGATGACTTGGAAGTGCATCGGGACCATTTGTTTTCCAAACCAAAGGTTCAAGGTGGCTATTCCCAAGGCGGGCGGGATGTTGAGTCGTATGCCTTGATTGCACAGTCGAGGTTTTAGATCGGTTGCTTTGATCCACTAGCAAATCCATCATTTTGGGTGGAAGGACGTTCATGGATGATCCCCATCTACACACCCGAGGGAGACGGCGCTCGTCCGGTTGAGCTGTTATGTAGAGAGGCTCGTTGTGGTCGGCCCCAAATTTTGGAAGATCGAGCTACGTGAAGGTGATGATATTCTTTGTAATTGACGTTGCCAATCATACTGGCTGCTTCATCGGGTGTCAACGTGATGGGAACCATAGTGCAGGCCGAGGCTTTCTTCCAACTTGAGCTTGTGCGGGTAAGATGAAGTGAGTAAGGACCGAGTGAGATGTTAGCTGAGTGCGCTTGAGGTGTGTCAAGGCAGGATCTTCGACCTTTGGGTCCGGGGTTTCGGCTTCTTTGGCGTAGGGTCCCTTTTCGGTTCGTGGCTCGGGTATGGTGGCCTTTTGTCTGTCCGTGGAGGATTCTGGGATTTGGCCAGGAACGTGTCGAACATTCACCTCTGGACTTGTGGTTTTGCTTGTCTCTCCCGTTTACGGAGTGGGAGGAGCACGATTGGCGTAAGGCCGGCTGCGCATTTCAATTCGTTCCTTTGTCATGGCTTTTCTTGAAGCATCAATAGTGGCTTTGAGATCTTCCCAAGACGGGGTTGGATTATACGGACCTTCGGGCCTTCGGTGGCGGTGCGGCTTCGTCCCGGCTGATCATGGAGCAAACATTGCCGTGGCCACTGTGCGAGAACTAGTTTGGGGAGATTTCTTTGGAGTAGATGACATAGTAGTCAAACTTTCACGAGGGTTCTCGAGGGTTCCATTGTGGGATCACGGATTCGTACCTCTTTTTCGGTTTTGTTGAGAAGATAGCTTCTTCTTTCGTCGAGGGCGGCCCTCGTTCATTGCATCACAGAATTCCATTTCCAGGACAAGCACTTCCTGTCCTTGAGACGTCCCACGAATGTGTTCGTTGTTCGGCGGTGGTACCGGGACCTCGGGAGGCTGGATGGGCGAGCTTTCCTGTGGAAGGTCTTGTGGCCTTACGTCATAGCTGCATGGCTGTGTACGAGGGTAACGAGGTTGACTTACGGGAGACAATGAGAGACGTTAGAAATTTGTAGGAGCGATCATGGCTTAGGAAGCCCCGGGTGGTTGGGTGGCTAAGGTTCGAAGTGGTGCATGGCACCTTCGATCAGAGCTTGTTGCTCACCTTGGCGTTTCTCAATAGCCGCTGAGGACTGCCAAACTTCTTCCGGTGTTGGGAAATTTCTTGGGGGTAAGGTCCCGTTCTCATCCTTGTTATCCGACTTGGCCATGGGGATTGTGACGGGTATCTGGTGACGGAGGCAGGAAGGAGGTAGGACCTTCTTGTTTTGACTTTGGGAGACGGGTTCCCGGGTACTCTCGACCACTCTCTGTTAGGCTGGAGGAGGGTGATGGGCGAGGTTTAGACACGGGAATGGCCTAACGGGATAAAGGGGAAAGCTCACGTGGCATGCGGTTTCCGTTTCTTTTATTTTTGATTTTTTTGTTGTTTTAATTTACTTAAAACAGTGTTTTCTCGAATCCTAGGTAGGTTGGAAAAGATTGCTCTTCTTTTGCAACTATGCTAGATCTGGGTCGATGGAGACCATACGTGCGGCTATAAGCCCCTCGTTTTTTTGTATTTCGACATCCCGGGGTGGACGGCCCCGGGCGAGGTCCTATAGTGCAAGCGGTTTCCACCGGCCTAAAGAAAAATCGAACCTAAGGGCCGAGCTGTCATGTTCGTTTTGATGCGTTAGCCATGTGAATAGTGAACCGAGCCGGCCCTTTGAGTCAAGATCGGAGTCGAGAGTTCGGCATGACCTCTCTTTACCTTGCTTGCGCAAGGGATGCGTGACGTTAGGCGTTAGGTGGGTCATATCGTCATGGGCGACGTATCAAGCGTGATGACATGGTGTCATGCGAGCATGGATGTATATCAGGGACGGAACATCGTGCAGGTGTAGCCGGAAATCAAGATCGAGTCAAGATTTTAGCATGACCTTTCATCGCTTTGCTTGCGCGAGGATCTTGAGTTAGAGCCTTGACTCGAAAAATGGCCGGCATGGTATATGTATCAGTGTATGACACGGTGAGTAAAAACCAAGCGAGTACGGGCGAGTGTGACTCAAGACTCAACGTGCGGGGTTGACGCTTGGCTAGGATGGGATGTTTGGAATGATCCCGTGCGCGCCCAAGAGGCCTAGGAAGACCAAACGGACTGCAGCGAGACCACTCGGGTTAAGGGTTGTAGTGTGCGGTGTATCAGCGGCGGTGCGCATAGTGTGCGGTGTAACCGAGGCGGCGGTGTGAGTAGAGTGCGGTGTAGCAGAGGCGACGGTGCGCGTAGTGTGCGGTCTCTAAAATTCTTTTACGAGTAAAATAGAAATTTTTGAAGAATTTTAAATGTATGCGCGAGATGTATATTGATGCATTTTTTTTTTTGTATTTTTATTTTTTTGTAAAATAAAAACGAAGCACGTGCACACACACCTGACTTGATTAAAGGAAGGGGTAAAATGAAAGTTTGACCCTCATCATCGTTTTAAAAATCTTTTGTTTTGTTTAAAAGTTTTTAAAACAAAATTTCCCAATGAGTCGCCAATGAAATTACCAGGGATCCAGGCTCGCGCGCGTGAGGCCCAGGCATCTCGCATTCGTCGCTTGTTCGGGAAGTCGCCGGATCAGAGCGGCACAATCGCGCCCGGCATCGCTTATTCCGTTTTAGCGTTTGCGTGTTGGAGGTGTCTCGCCGTTTTGCTTTCGCATTTTGTAGAGTCGCCGCGCCGTTTTATTAAGCCCCGAAACATTGAAAAAGGGCATCGGTTTAAAGATAAATTTTAAAGCTGTTTTTGTGTGATGAGATTTTGAGTTCGGAGGTCGAGATGACTCCCAGGGAAGAGAATATTAGAATATTAGAGCTCACCAGAGTAGCCTCGTAAAACGAGTCTTTCGGATACCCTAATATCCTTTAAAATGTTGTGTGTGTGTGTGTGTGCTTTTAAAAATGCATCTTTGTATCGGATGTCTACATTGTATTGAAATGTATTGAAATAGAATAGGAAGGAAGCCTTACCAATGTTGGTTCGTGTCTGTCTTAGCGGGGAATAGTGTTTGAGGTCGGAGTAGCGTTCCGGTATGGATCGGGATTGCTTCGGGAGATGCCGGTTGTCCGCGGACGAGTTTCGGCGTGAGTTGAGGTTGTAGGCTGCGTTCGGGCGAGAGGTTCGGCGTGCGTGGGGATCGTCGGGATCACTCGGGCGAGAGGTTCGGCGTGCGTTGTGGTGGCGGGAGTCACTCGGGCGGGGATTTCGGCGTGGTTTGGGATCGTCGGTTTGACTCGGAAAGAGCGGGACACCGTGGAAAAGACCGAGCGAGGCCTCGGAGTACCACGAGGGCCTCGAGTACCTCGAGAGTGCCTCGGGGCAGCGCGGGAGCGTCTCGGGGAGCGCTCGGAGAGGCTTCGGAGCACCTCGAGGGAGCTCGGAAGGCCTCGGAAGGATCCGAAGGGGCGGGAATGCCTCGAAAGGTCTTAGAAGGGAGCCGAGAGGCTTAGGGAGGAAGAGAGAAGTGGGAGGTGTGTGAAAATGAGGAGGGAGCCCTACATTTATAGTAAAAATTTCGGAGCAAGAGGTCAAATCGTACGGACCTTCTTGGTTTATCAAATTTTGGATTTCCTCGATTTGAGGAATGCGCAATGATGGAGAATATTACGGAATGATGATGTTCCAGAAGTAAGATAAGAATGTCACGGACCATCTTGCATCTGAGAAAATGTACGGACCAACTCTGCATGGAAGTCATCATTTCTTAGGGATTTGAGGAATATTGTGGACTTTAAGGGGATTTAGTAATCATTGAAACAAAGAGGTCCGTACGGACCTTAATTGCTTCGATTTCTGAAAATTCCCAGGTCCTTTTGTCCCTTTTTATCCAGAGAAAGGCTCACTCCCTTGGTTTGGTTTGGGGTTTGAGAGGGTTTTGAGAGGGTTTTGAGTGAGAGAGGTCCTCGAGGCTGCGTGGATGAGTCTGCGGTGTTTCCCGTGTGTTTGAAAGGGAGTGATCAGATTGGGGTACTTA